>CM055114.1:14412557-14581370 GCA_029204225.1 Diphasiastrum complanatum | reverse complement strand
AAGAGTCTAGATCTGAGTCAGAGTTTTATGTGGTTGTGCATTTGCTACGTGTGAAAACAAAGTAGTCATTATCATGCTCATTGACTTGTCATTGTCTACTAGTTGTCTATCTGGTGAGGGTGCAATCTTTTGGTGGTAGTAAGATTTTCTCAAATGAGCCTCAATCCACTCATTTATGTCAGCTTTACAAGTTTGTGCTTTGTAAGTGTCTGATAGGATGTCAGCCTAGCTAGATGGAGGATGTAAGTCTCATGGTGGTAGTGGGATTTCCTCAGTTTGAGCCATGTCTCTCATGTGATCCACTTGTGGTCAAGTTGGATTGGGGACAAGTCAGGTTGGTCGAGAGTGTGATAGACTCTATGTATGAGGCATTGTGTTTGCATGATATTTTGTGTGCCAAACCTGGCGGTTTGATGGTGTGCTTGGAGTGTGACTCAAGTACAGGGTAGTTGTGACATGCATAACATCTTTTGGACACTCGAGACGCTGCTACAATATTTTCTTTACTCCTACTACATTTGAGCTTAAGGGAGAGTGTTAAGAATCAGATTCGATCTGATATATTTTTATTGTAAGCTTGAAGTTCAGTATTGTAATTAACTGTAGATATCTTCAGTTAATTAGGATTTACGATTTTTGGTTGTTATCGGAATGTGACCCCACTATCATCATATCAGTCGGGCAGTACTTCCATAGACGACTACTTGGGTTAGCCAGGTAGGAGAAATTAGCCTGTACAGGATATATTTTGGCTTTGTTATGCTATACTCAGGGCATGTCCTGGGTTTGTCAATATTTTAGCCCATGTTGGGCCTTCTAGTCAGAACATGTGCCTTTTTAGTGTGTTGACACTTGTCGAGCCCATGCATGTTGGGGATTTTGGCATATGTACAGTTTTCCTCTTTGTAATCTAAAGCTTTTGTTGTGCCATCTTTGAGAGCTTGTGAGGAGTGTCTATGGTGATTGATTGATGTGATCTGCATATTGCACTAGATCCTAATAGGATTTTAACAGATTCTCTGTACTATCAAGACGAAAACAGTTGAAGCAAGTTGGTCTGATTGAGAACATATATTGCACGCAACATTATGGGCATTCAGAATTGCTTACAAGAGTAGTACTATGGAGCAGTTATTCTTGAACATTTCATTTTAGAACCAAACATCATCGTATTCCAAACATAGGTATGACTGTCTACCGGGCATTAGGGGATATTAGAACTCAAAATGGGCCCTTTGTCAAGATGTTCTTTTTGACTTCGCACGCTTTCACCGCTTATGTGTCCCAATGAATGGTGTCCATCTGTGACGAACTGTAACAGTGGTTGATGAACGGAAATTGTATTTAACTTTACAGGCCAAATTTTCGTGATTTTCAAATATCCCGCCGGACAGAATAAATAATTGTGATTGGACCACAGTTACTGTCCGAATACTCTTATGCTGCCCGTCATTGTTCACTCGAGGTTGATTTGACGTCAATATTCATAAACTGTGGTTAACTAATCCTTGTAGTTAAGGAACTTTTTGTCATCATAGGTATATCTCTCATTTTTTTCATTCTATCTCTCATTTTCTTGTCATTTTTAAGTTTACCTCACAATATCTACATTCTCTCCGACTTGCGTACTCGTATTTTTTACTAATGGCTACACATAATCGGAGACCAAGAGGAACCATTGATGCAATCAATATTTGCAATGAAAAAAATGCAGAAGATCGATGGATGCCAAGAATTTATCGAAAATATCAATGGATCTTGATGCATCCCTTTGCAAAAGGCTCATTTCGAAAAGAAAAAGATCGGATAACATATATAAAAGCTCTTGGAAAGGCAGGATAATGGATTTTAAAGTATCACCTGCCGGTCAATCTATCACGGAAGTTTTAGTTCAACATGCTTATCTTCACAATGAGCTCAACATTCATGATCTGAATCCAAATGATAGAAGGAAATGCAATTGTAAGTTTTCAGATTCAATTTCTATATATTTATCATTGTCTTTAAATTATATTTTTCTTGAGATGTTTTTGTTGGTTTTGCAGATTTGTATCCATCAAATTTCTTTGAATGGCAATCAGCTCAATCGATTGCAGGAATAATCGATGTCATACATTCGGATATCCGTATTTTACAATATAAAGGTCCTTCTCCAAAATCACTTTTAGAGTCAGGAGTTTTTTATTATGATCACGCATATTTTTTCTGTAAATGGTTTAGTTGGTAGATTAGAGTCATATCCTCTACCAGATTTCTTGAGTGAGGAATGGATTTCTCCTGATGCAGCAATTTCAGAAATTCTTTTATCTAGGCTATATATTGATATTAAGAGTATATTAAAATGCAGCACTGGATCAAAAAATAATAGATTAAGTTGGTATATATCTTATATAATTTTTTGTTGATTTTTTTTTCAAATGCAATGTTCGGAGAACAAAAACAATGTTTATTTGTAAGGACTTGAGTGCTGATATAATCACCGAGTTGTTGGATGATGGTTGGGATACAAAACAAAATCAGCAAGTTGAGTGCAGAGTATGTTACTCATCCATGACATTTAGATATCACATCGAAAAACAAATGCTCACTTTGCTGCTGTATTATAGAAGATAGATTAAATACAAAAAAGTTTGGAAGCCACTTGATCAAGATTTTGGTATAAACCCTCGAGAGCAACTTCAGATAACAGTGAAAAGAAATGACAACATTCTTGCAATGGTTGAAGTCGAGGAAGATTGGTGTCTCAATCACATTCGATCAGAACTAGACATGTTGCAATTCGATCTACCTCAATACTATCAATTTCGATTGAATGGTGTAAAGGTACATTATGCCATATAAAAATATTCCTTTTTTTCTATTTCTAAGTGAATCAGTTCCATAAAATATATAACTAAACAATTTCTCTTGTGCAGGTAAGAGTAAGGTAGGAAGAGCATATAAAATGCAAAGACATTAAAACATCCATCGAAATTGAAGATCCATAGATTATGAACTATGGAATTTTGTATTATGTAATACAATTATTTGTATACATCATTTAAGAATATATATGAACCACTTTTTCTATGAAACTCATTCATTTCTATGATCTCCATTTCCATGGTGCAAAACACAATGTAATTGCAATTGGATAATATGAGTTTTCGATAGCAAGATTCATTATCTCCACAGGAAATGCACTATCTCCAATCTTCAGTCACTTGAACTCCAGTTGAACGCTTGCCCTTGTTGAAGTCTCATATATATCGGTTGTATTTTTTGTCTTCATTGCCTTGGTCTGTATTGTCGTTGTCTTGGCATATTTGGATATGTTCAGATGATGATCTGATCAAAGCTTTGCTGTGACAAATCTAAGTGAACTAATGTCGCATGTTTGGATTGGTTGTGGCAAAGGTTCGATCAGATCATCATTCTGAACTTATCCAAAAAAAGACCATGGTAAAGGCAAGGCAAACCAAGGCTATGAAAAACAAACATGTCGAAAAACAGTAGAAATTGAAGATGAATGAATCATAACCTGAATTGATAAGAGGAAAAAAAAACATGTAAGAACAACCATAGAAAAACTGTAAGTATATTTCTATTAAAAAAATTTGTAAGTGTGTCTCATCCACATAAAGTGAGATGACTATTTAAACATAATCAACAATCTATAACCTCTAAATCCATTTCTCCAGTTGGAAGTAGCTTGGGTGGAGAACACTCGGCCACTGCAATTGGATATGAATTTTCGATCTTCTGAATATCCTTGAGACATGGAGGGTCTCTTCTTCTGCCCCTTGGCCTAGGAGGAGGTGTGGTGGACGAGGTGTCGGTTGTGGATTTCCCTGACCCGCACCTGAAATTGGTATTCCACCTGAATGCCCACGTGTTGTCTGCTTGGTCTGCGCCATTAATGTGTAGTAGCGGTTTAGCGCGCGATAATGTTGATTACATGATCAGACCTCAGGTCGGACGCATCGAAGCGATACCGGAGCTCAACAATTACGTAAGCTGGTAGCGGATGGGCGTGAAGGAATATGGTTTCGAGCGCACTGAATCGATATCGCATGGATGCAATTAACTATAAGCAAAAAAAAATTCAACGTCGTCGATCAGTATATATAGAGAAAATCAGAAATGATTGCAAACGTGGTGGTTCATATTACGATGATGATTACTCAGAGGCTTTTCAATCAAATCAATCTAAATATCCATCAGTCTTCAAAATGATTAGTCCATATCGAATTAAACAGATTTAATTTCAAATAAAGTATGGTCACATCTACAATTAATGCTACAAAAGTATACTATCACACTTCTGTCATTTAATGCTGAATTTGACAACGTTAAGCTTTAAATATAAGACCTTTTTTATATCCAATAATTATATTTTTTGAAAATACCAAAAGCCAGATTTTCACCCGATAGCTAATCAACGTGCATATAAAGCATTTGACAACCATAGTATGTATTCTCGCGCGCTCATCCGATATTGGACGCAATAAGAATGATCAGAGCTTGATTCGATAGATTCTGCATAACTTTGGCCATTATGAAGAGTCTTTCGAATCAAGCTTTGAGCATGCATATAGGGTCCAATAGTTTCAAAAATTTTGACAATATTTTTTTCCTGGAATAGCGATTCGACGCGCGAGGTCCAAATGCAGCTAATACATCGTCTGCCAGACGTGCTAATCCAATATCCCATATGCAGAAAAATATTACTGGAATGCATAATGAAAGGCTTATGAAAATGTTCTGAATGAACATTATCTCGAAAGAAATTTTTTTGTCTTTACGGTGCTTAAATAGGACGAGAGATTGTAATAATTCTTCTCGTTCTTTTATTCTGAATTCTCTAGCCTTCTTGTTTTTCTTCATTCTCCCGATATCGAATCGACACGCGTCAACCCTTGTTGTGTATGTTCGTATTCATTCTGGCGCGCTGAATCGATATCAGCCACTACCGACCAATTTTTTTTAAAAAATTTCATTCTTGGCCTTACCATATCGGATCAACGCGCGCACTTTGTTTTATTCTTCTACCGATATTTATCTGTCGCATTGAACCGATATCGGATTTAATATGGCTAGTTCCTCCATGGCCTCAGATGACAAACTTATGGATTTTTTTAATGTCAGTGACATTCCATCTGACAAATTAGAGTATTTTGCTAATTTTTTTTTTGCTCTTTTCGATATCAATAAGTTAGTTTATAAGAATCGTTGTAATTTAATTTCTTATCTTGATCATTTTTCTTAGATTATTAGTACTCCTGTCATGGATATAGATAATTTTTGTTTCGTTCATTTTTAGGACCTTGTACATTCCCAACCATCCTCTAAGCATAAACACAATAGAAAGTACTCTAACCTGCATGACCATTTCAAAAGAAATATATATTGTGATATCCACAAAAGAATATGTCGCCTTCTAATCAAAGGAATGGCTTTTGTGTTCTACATATCTGCTGAAATTCCAGATGATAATTCTGTTGAATCTTCAACTGTTCCATTGATCAAAGCATCTGCACCTGCTCCAGTTGATGTAAATGATGCAAATACTGATATAGGGGTTGAAGCTGAAGCTTCTATGGCTTCAGATTATCAAAAAACTCTCCCTCGTTCTATAATCCTCTCTGATTCTCTTCCATCTGCATCTTCTGTTAATCAATTAACTCTACTTGATATTCCTTTATATTTTATAAATAATAAATGTTATATTTCATTTAATGATACAGAAGATGTATTGAATCTGAGAGAGGATGAAATCCTCTCAATTTTTGCTCAAAATTTATCAAAATTTTCTGACATTGTTGATTACTCATATGATGACCTTGAAAGTGAGAGAGATTATGATAAAGATGGCAATTGGAAATCTGGCAATGAGGCCTTGGAGGCCATGATTGAAAAATCTGAAGCCTATGAAAAGACTTTGCCTACAAAGGAGGAATTTTTTTTTTCAAAAAAGATATTCCCCTAGGGCTAGATATATCCCCTCCGGAAATGTAGAGGCCATTGGAGGACATGACATCAGCAGAGCAAACATCATTGATTACGATGATTATGATCTAAGTAGATATTATATTGGTATTGATATTGTTCAATTTTCTTATTTTTTATTGGTATTGATATTGTTCAATCTTCTTATTGAGTTTGCAGTGTTATGTATCATTCTAAATTTATTTTCTTTTCTCGTTTACAGGATGCTATTGAAATAGATGCCTTTGGTATGAGACATGGAGACGTCCGAGGTGTATCAGCCAGGAGAAAAAGATGTTTCTCTATCTCATTATTTGAAAAACTTTCAAAATAATGAGATTTGTATATATCATTCATCTTATAATCCATATGCAACCACTGTTATTATGGCCATCAAATCATTATCACTTTGTTTAGGAGGCCGTAAGTACGCAAGAGGAATATATAAAATATTTTTTGTGAAGAGAGATTTGGCTATCAAGATATTGGATTATACTCCCAATGAGACTACCAAAAGATCATCTGCAATGGCCCTTTATTCGGGTTACATTGATATGAGTAAGAGGAAAAATTTAGAATTTTTGGATCCATATGAAAGAAGATTATTCCTTCATGACAATACCATCCGTCTGAATCTTGAAGAGGATGATGATGATAATTAAATAATTTTCTGTAATAGATTTTAGATATATTACAAGGATCTCTCTTTTGTAATGAATTTGAATGCCTTTCGAAATATCGTAATACTTGGCGAGTTTTTAGCTTGATATCTAAATTGTGCTCTTCTGTAAAACCACTGAAAAAGTTGAACTAAATATTTATTTCTTGAATTGTGTCCTCCATGATTTGTTGCTCTATGAAATGCTCCCCTTGCTTGTCAATGAGATTTTTCCATGCCTTGTGATGACCAGATACTTAAGCTCCCATATTCCTTTGCAAAATAAGTTGCATGATGAAGAAGGATGTGCTGCAAACAATAGTTTTGATTAGTTACATCAGCAGAAAAAAATATAAGCCTGAATGAGAAAAGTACCAGATAATGATATAGATTAGCACCCTGTAATAAGTAACAATGTCTTTTCCCCAACAATCATGTACAGATTTTACAAATGTGGTGCAATGATTTTGCAAATTCCTCATATCTCCTGATGATAGGTTTTCTTTCCTAATAACACCTATGAGTTTGTCTAAGTTGGTCCACACTTGTCCCTTTTCCACTCGATTACTTCTTTTCAATGTTCGTGTGGCTTGAACAATTTCTCTCCAAATTTCGTATCTTACACTTGATTCTTTACATGTGTGATTTAATAAAAATCTTCTTGCTTTAGCACCTCCAATTGATGGCTTATTAGGAACGTTTCCTTTTTTCCCTAAGAGTCTGTCACTTTTTTCAATTGTGACATTCCCTTTATGTAGTCTTTCATTTGACAGAACTATTTTCAACCTCCTAATTGTTGCTTTAGCCACTGACTCTGGATTATGATTCCATGCTAGTAAAATATGCAAGTAAATTAGTTTTTCAATAATACATCAAAGTGACACTCACACGTTCCAACTTCTGACCCTTGATGATTTCAGATTCATCCAATTTTATTACAATAATGATCTTTCCATTTACTTGATGTTCGTCTAGTTTATAGAATCGAATAATATATTTTAGAACATTTTCAATGTCAAGGAAAATATTATTGCAATTGTTGTAATTGAGCTCACCATATTCTAATTTGTATAATTCAGTTATATGAAGTGGTTGGCCAACTACTTTAAACATTCCGTCATTATAAAAATTTCTTGCTAACCTTACCCGATATGGACATGGAAGATTAATTTTCTTCACCATCACTTGGGAAAAAGCTTCTTTAACTATTCTAAAAAAAGTAGAATAAGCATTTCTGCTAATTCAAGATACATCACATGCACCTTCTATCACATTCGCATCCAAGTATGATTGAACCTTAATGAAAACAGTCTCTACAATTTCATTTTTTCATTTTTTCAAACCGAGCATTTTTTATCATTTTCTTTGCTGACTTTCTTAGTAAAACATAACTTAAAGATGATCCAATGCATGAACGATTTGTTGAATAGTTCTTTGCCACCAAACATGATCTACACCAAACATATGAAACTCAAATTATGTTCAATAAATAAATAATGCATGTTATCAAGTGCAAATCAAACTTAAATGACATATACAAATCAAATAGACAGTTTAGATGACAACATACTTGAATGTTCGGATTCTTTTTTTTCTGATTGCCGCTATGTGTAGATAGGTCATCAATATTCTTCATCGGTACTCTCTTTCTTTTTCTCTTCCTCATTGCCTTATTGATAACTTTTAGATCAACAGAAGATTTTAAACTCTCGGATCGCAACTTTTTCATGGATTCTAACATTTCTTGGTTTGATCCTTGAAGAGTAGTGACAGTAGCATTCAACTCTGACATAGCATTCTTGAGTGCATTGTTTTCAGCACTAGTGTGTTGCACATAATGAAGCAATTGTTGATTTGCACGTTGCAATTGTTGATTAGCAAACTGTAATTGTTGATTCAAACAAGATATGCTATGCATTCCAATACTATGATCTTGCAACCTTTGACAATATCCAAGTAATCTGCTATTTCCTTCACATATATATCTGAGAAGATGGGTTACAGACTTAAAATCTGGACACAAATTGGTAGCTGGATCATTAGGATAAATTGATCCATCCACCCACAAATCTATATTCATATGATTATTCATTCTCAATTTTCTAACTATTGTGGCAGCATTCTCTACAACTTTCACATTTTTCTTAATAATTGGAGTGCATTCCATCGGAAGAGCAACATGCAAATGGAACATTGCCATTGTTAAGTGGAGTAGTTAATTCAATCTGCACAATGTTCCTGATGAGAAGAAAATTGAAAGTGTCGTGCTGTTCTTACGTGGCAAAGCGTCATCGTGGTGGCAAGATTTACTAGTGAAGCCAACTACTTGGGATGCGTTTGCGACAGTTTTCAAGAAAGCTTTCGTGGTTGCTGATGACGTTGACTACTACCTGAAGTTCGTGAACTGAGGATGGGTACAAAGAGTTTAGACTCTTATATCCAGGAATTTATTGACCTATGGAATAGGGTTCCATCATTCGATGCGAAGTTGGCACTTGGCAGTTTGTCCTAGATTTGCCAGCCAACTATCAGAACAAATGCAGGCGAAATGTGCTTCAAAACCTCAAGGATGCATTTTGGATTGTGAAAGCATATGATTCCACAATAGTGGCATCTTGGAAGCAGTTTGCACTAATTCCAACCACTTTGAAAACCAGGAAGAGTAAGAAGCGCGGTCCAGACCAAGCAAAATATTTTGACAAATTAGATCAAGCAACATCGGAACCCAGGAAGCTGAAGAGAAAAAAATTTAAGAAATCTATGTCCCGAGAAAAGGCTAAGAAAGAGAACTTATGTTTCGTTTGTAAGAAGCCTGGACATATGATGAAATTTTGTCCAGAAAGGAAGAAAGTGTCTGCTCACATGATTGAGTTCCCAGGAGGCAATGGTAAGACTTTGGAAATTAAACTGACTGATTGTGAGTGTGAATGTTCTTTTAGTTCTACTTCTTTCTTTCTTAATGAACTTTTCCATTTAATTGGCACAGTTAAAGATCAAGAAGTGAGTATTTTATTGGACAGTGGCTCAGCTCATAATTTTATTGATTCTCATCTTGTACAAGAATCAGCTTGGAAACTGAAGCCAACAATCATAGATATAAAGTTTATCTAGCTTTAGGAACAGAGTTGGCTCGAAGCTCCCAGTTTTGATGCAAGAACACACAGAAGAAGTTAATTTTCATATTTTAGACTTAGCCCGTACCAATTTAATCTTAGGTTACATTGAGTGGTTATTTAGTAAATTGCCTTCTCTGTTAATTGATTTTGAGAAGCATGTTCTCACTTTCAAGGAGGGTGATAAGGTAGTTACATTATTTAGCAGTAATTTTGTACATCTGTCGGATCATATATTGAACTATTCTAAGTAGTATGAAGTTTTTTCAATATGTGTTATTCCAGTTGTGGATGTTCTGAAATGAATCTAAATGGTTGCTTAACTCAGTAAATTTAGATCATGATAAAAAATGAAAGCATATCTATGGATTTTGTAGTTGGACTTCCAAAGACCCAACGACAAAATGATTCTATTTGGGTTGTAGTGGATCGGTTAACTAAGTTAGCTGCATTTATACCAGTCAAGTCAACTATAAAGACTTCTGAATTAGCCCAGATCTTTGTTGAAAGTTTATTTCGATTGTATGGTCTACCCAGTGACTTTGTTAATAATAGAGCCTAAGTTAACAGGTCACTTTTGGTCAGAAGTACTCCATAAACTAGAAACTTCTTTGAGTTTAAGTTCTTCTATTCATCCTAAATCAGATGGCCAGACAGAAAGGACTAATCAAACTATGGAAGATATTTTGCAAATGTATGTTTCTCATAGGCAATCTCATTGGGAAGATTATCTCCCACTGGTTGAGTTTGCATATAATAGTAGAAAACATTCTGCTACAGATTACAGTCCTTTTATGCTTATGTACAGTTTTCAACCTAGATCTCTAGTAAATGTTGAGACGAAGTCTGTTAAGATCCAGAAGGTTGCTGGTTTTTTGCATGATATGCAAGAGATGTTCCAAGTGGCTAATAATGGTATTCGAAGTGCTCAGGATAGAGCTAAACACTATACCGGTCTTAAGAGATCTCCAAGAGATTTTAAAGTTGATGACTAGGTAAACACTATACCGGTCTTAAGAGATCTCCAAGAGATTTTAAAGTTGATGACTAGGTATATCTTCAGATTCCAAAAGATTCTAAGACATTACGTACAGGGAAGCATTATAAGCTATCTACTCATTATTGTGGACATTTCAGGATTGTACGTAGGATTGGTTCTTTGGCATATGAACTCGATCTTCAAGAAAAATCGACTGCACACCCGGTATTTCATATAAGTCATTTGAAACTAAGAACACACTAAATGGAGTTTAGACAAGGTATGAGATAGTGTATGCATGTGTAGACTTGTTATCAATAGCAATTCTATGAATAGTTGGTCCATGCTTAAGACTCTATTCTAGATGAATCTATGTATAGGGAACTTAGGGCTATGCATGGCTATCTATGTGCCCAGGATGCTTTTGGATCTATATATTGGATCCAAACTCGCCCTACTCCTCATTATGGTTGTGGATTCATTGCCAGGATTTCACTCTACATTCATGCTTCTTGTTACCTATAGGGCCCTCCCTCAAATAGAAGCTATTATCATTGACTACTTTTGAAATATCTTTTACCATGCATCAAATTTTGACCCTTGGATTATTGCACTTTTGATAAGAAGATCTCCTCCTCTCAAAGAGAAACTCTTAATATTCCTCTTATTGAGAATGGTCTACTTGAAGTACTCAAGGACTTACATAGAGAGAGAACCTCGAGTATCAACTACTCTTTTCTAGAGGATAGCCTCTTGGGCTTCTTGAAGAGGGCCTCCTCCAAAGAATCATTACCATACCATATTATTGAAGGAGTCATTAAGGTAAACCCCAAAAGTCTAGATCCCTTATTTCCATCAAAGACTTCTACCCATCGACCAAGCTCAACACGTCATACAAAATCGTTGTTAAGGCCCCATTAAGAAGGTTATTTTACATCTCCCTAATTTGGTTAGATCTAACCAAAAGGGAGTCTCTATTTTCTATAATAGTTTGAATAGTTGAGCCTTGACAGTTTTTGTACATGAATGACAAGTTAGCCTTTCTCAAAGCCTTGGACATATTGGACTTAAGTTTTTGACATTTCCTTGCAAAAGGCAATATTGTGTTCATGTTGATTAATGGATTTTTTTTGCAAAAGTCAATGTCTTAAATCATAAGAGTATGTGCACACAAAAACTTTGCCACATTGGTAAAGACCTTATTGCAAAAACTTGGTCCTTTAGATGCACCTCTATATGCAAATAGTAAATAACAAAATTTTCATGTCCCTCTTTTTTCCTTGCATGCATGCGCACACTTTAGATGCACCAAATCATGATGTGTGTCTACTCAAATCTTACACGAATTAGCAGTCCAAATTGAGTTAGGGAACCACATTTACCTGGGGCATAATAATAGGAACTCGTTACTTTCTACAAATTTATGCCACATTTCCGATTTGAAAATAGCTAAATACCTTGTATCCATCCTAAACAATCACATTCTTTATTCAAGTGGCAACGCCTTTGTAATTTATTACAACATTCTTGCTTTGCTTTGGCTATAGTAGGAGCATGAAACTTCCATCTAACTTCATTATCTTGATTGAAGCTTTTGTTGGTTATGAGATCTAACTTATTATTTTCAAGCAATACTCTCCAAAATACTGCATGTAAGATGTGGAGTCAAACAAGACTGTCTTTTATCTTCTTTTCTCTTTACCTTGGCCATAAAACGATGCAATTTTCACCTTAGACAAAAATAATAATCTAAGTTTGTCGTTGACTCTTCGTGGTATATTTATTGACTTGCAATAATATGGAAAACTCAACCATTTACAAAGTTAAAATGTAACCCCATGAACAAAACCATGGACACCCATCATGTGCTTACACTCCAGCTCTAAATTGAATTAAATTCATAGACACCCTTGAAGTCACGTGCCTACGCTCCAATTCTAAGTTGAATGGAAGCAAATATGATGCTCTTGTCTTTTCACACAAGCATTTCCCTCCATAGGCCCTAGGCCTTGGTTTTAGAATCTTCAATCATGGCCTTTTGTTTAGGTATTTATGATTTTCATTAGGTGCATACCAAAAGCTTCCAAAACTTCACATGAAGTGACCAGGGTCTCTTTTTTGAGGTTCTTCCTTGACATTTTCCACTTGTTCTTAGGATCTTTAGAACCTTATGATGTCACTAAAGTAATATAACGTCATCAGATACAAGGTTTATCTTTTGATACTCCATTTGTAAACACTAGCACTATGGACAATAAGTTTAGTTTCAATTTTGTTCGACGCATATTCAAGCTACTATTCAAATATCTACAAGTGCTTTTGAACATGATTAGTTTATTAAAGTGAAATGTAATGTCATATGGATAAAGCACCACGAGGCTTCTTCCTAGATAACCATAACACTTTAAAAACAAGTCTCTGTTGTATAAAATGGTCATGGGGAGGATGAGTCCTTACAATAATTTGCCAGTCTTGTCGCTTGTTGCCAGAGCCTCTGTAAATTACTTTAGGACCAGTTTGTCGACCCATGGCCGTTAGGTGAGGCCCGAGGGTGGTAGCCAAAGGGCATAAGCCCTTCCTTGGGCGGAATGCCCCCACAAGGTGTACTTCCATGCCATAATTTCAATTTTTTATTTTTTTATTTATGTTTTCTTGCCATAAATTTGCTTTACATGCACCTTCCAACTAAAGTTGAAAAGAAAAAAAAGACAGGGAGGTGCGTAAATTCTGCGCAGGGAGACACCTCCCTTTCCTTCATGAAAAAGGTAAAAATAAGATTATGGCAAAAACATGAAAAAAAGGTTTTGACGTCGAAGAAAGGTGACGTCCTTGGCCATTCCGCCGTGAGAAGGGCCTTTCGCCTCGGGCGGCTATCACCCTCACCAAAGGATCTTCCCCGAGAGAACCTTCACCCCGACTAAGATTTGTGTGAGGTGTCACCGAATAAATAGCATGAAGATGAGTCATCATGCCGAAGGTATTAAGTTATGAACCTTAAAAAATGGGGTGATGAAGACAAGTGGCCCCAGTCATGTGAAGAGTGGGAGGGAGATCATATTTGTTGGTGGCAAGCACATATTTGCTCTCTAAACTGGCCTGGACATGGTTTTACAATTAAATTTTAATGATTTATGATTTACAGCCATAAATTGCCAACAGAAATTGCACAGAACACCATCTCTTATTAATGCATGCATTTCGCGAGTACTCCATCTCTGGATCTTATCTCTCTGTTTTGCACTCTGTTTTTGCGAGCCATCCTTTTTTGATGAGGGAGAGGGAGCAGTACGAGGAGGAGGAGGAGGAGAACATGGGGATGTCGCCAAAGCTTGAAAGGTTTCTTTGCATGTGATCCTGCCTTTTTATGCATTCGGATGATTTTGGGCTTCTGCAATCTCCCACGTTTTCGGTTCTGACATGCGAGAGTATTTCCTGGCAGTTTAGATCACGTTTTTGTTTTTGGATTGCCTGTTTCCCAAAAATCGGAAGTTCAACGATGTGGAATCTGCAAGATGTGGTTCAGGCTTAGCTAATGGGTGACTATTGGCACGGCTTCACACAGAGGGTTTGTCGGTTTTGTGGTAATTGTTGCCATTGAGGTTAATACAAGATGTACAAGAAGGTTTCGCTATCGTAATGTCCTTACACGACTATACCGGAACGGGATCTATATCATAGGTCTTACATACGGTATGTAATTATGTAATTTCAAGATGTGATGACAATTAGGGAAGATTTTAGTGAGAAATCGCTTAGATTTCTCGGAACCCCGGTAGATTTCTGTCAATAATGTTGCCTGTTGCTTCCATGGATGTTTGTTTGAAGGAGAGCTGAAGGCTGCTTGAGGTTATCCTTATGTTGGTTTAGCGGTCAATACTTTGTGAAAGTGCAACAACATTAGTTCCGACAAACTAGTGCGGTTTGATATCTGGTGATAACATTGGAGGCTGAACCTGATCTGTGGTCATTAAGACAAAGATGGTGTGGAGTTGTTGCCTTGAGAAGAGTTTTTGAAAGGATGCTATGCACATAGCCATATGCAAATTCCAGAAGGAATAGTGTACTTGTGTTTGGCACCTAGATCGACGAGATGCTGAGCGTTACAGTCGCTGTACGATCCACTAACGGGCTAGTTTTACCTTGTGGACTTCCCAGTCTTAAGATTGATGACGAGGCCATTCCATTGCCTACTGTGTCTACCTGCCTCTCGCCTTTATTCTATCGGTCGCCAAAAACTCTAATGGTAAGTATCTGTCAACTACTTTTTAAGAATTGGGTTTTTCAATTATCTTATTTAGCTGTAAACTGCCTCTTATTCACCGCATTCCCAGCCTTCGTACACAAAGCTGCGAATCATTAAGGGTAGTCGGCGAGTTTTCTTCGATCCAAGGATCTTGTTCCTTGACTTGTTGCACGTTATGGTTTTCATTGTACAAGCCTTTCCCAATCTTGTATGGGTCCACAGCTAGAGTTTTCGATCTTCAGCAAGGGAATGATACTAGAAAACGGAATATTTTTTGGAGAAAGATTTTCTATTCCTTTTGCAATCAATGAGAAGCGCGTGCTATTTTCATTGGCATTTCTTAGATCCCATGGTAAAAAATGCATGAGCTGATTCAAAACCTCGCTAGTAAGGTACTGCAGTTAAAGGGTCCTGCCTGATACTGCTGATGTTTGGATCGTATTCCCAGATAGAGTCGGATAAGTGTTTGTAAGCACATCCAAATTTTGATAGTTCAGTACGTTGCAACTAACAACGTCCTTTTTAGGTTCAAGGAGCATGCAGGTCTTTAGATCTAGCAATCTCTTGACCTTTGAATTTTCTGGAAAGTGCTTTTATGGATTCAAGATTTGCTAACTAATCTATGTAATCAGATGTATGATCAGGTGCCCAAAGGGCAATCTACCCCTCCTTTTAAGGATACCCAATGTGGTAAAACCAGTTCTCCAAAAAGTAGCAGAATCATCAATAGTGGAGCCACTTTTAGTACATCAATTGCTCCCTTGAAGCTAGAGTCACCAGCAGGGCAGTATCTCGTGTCAATGCTTCAAAGCAATCCCCACCTTTTTTATTCAGCTGTAGATCACGAACTTGAGCAGCTTGCTGCAGAGGAGAACGTTGCTTTGCAAGAGCTGCCTAAAGTTTCAGGGCACCTTCTGACGCTATACAGGTGAATACCCTTTATGTCTATCAGCAAATTATGGTAAGTCACATACTGCAGAAGGCTGTTTTAGTCCAGGATTTTGACAATGACATGTTCATGTTACTTGACAGGAAAATAGCTGATGTAAAAGCAAGAGAAAGATGTATGGTGTTAAAGGAGCTCATGTATGCCCTGGTGGTGCAGAAGTTTGTTGAGACTGGCATTGCTCTTACCCCTTCCCTTTCAAATAAGGACGTGCTTGCAAACATTGGAAGTCCTCCAGATGAAAAGCAGCTTGAAATGATTCATTCTTCCGAAGCTTTGGAAATGATTAAAGACCATCTCTATTCAGTGATTGAAGGTAAGGAAGGAATTTCACTTAAACATGATGGAGGTACCATGGTGAAGATTAGCAGATTTCGTGTTGGCCAGCTGTATGCTAGCTCCATTGTGTACGGATACTTTATAAGGAGAGTAGATCAACGATTCCAACTAGAACGGAGGATGAAACACTTGGCCTCAGGGTTGAATCAAAGGCATGAGGTAGATGATCCAATTCAAAAGTCTAGGTACGGGGGAGATGGAGAAGCAAGAGGATCAAATGAAATATTTGTAAGTTCTGGACTAAACAGATTCAAGGGGACGAGTGGTCTGCAGTCAGATGGAGAGTTAAATGCAAAACTTAGGAAATTGAAAGCCTATGTGTCATCTTTTGACCCCCAGACATTGGATCAGTACGCTACATTGCGTTACAGGGAGACCTTGGATGTGATTGAGAAACAGGCTGAAGCTCTGTTTGGTAGGCCAGATTTAGAGGTGGAACTGGACCCATTTGGTCAGAAGGCCAACATCCATCTTACTTCCTTGCAACTCAAACTGCTGGTGCTAGAAGCGGTGGCTTTTGGTTCTTTTCTTTGGGATGTGGAAAGCATTGTTGAATCACAGTGTACACTCCACCCGGTTTCTCAGTAAACGTGAAATTGTTTGCAAGGGATAGGTCAATTTTATCTTGCAAATAGTTCTCTTTATTATAATTTAAAAGAGCTGAATGTTGCTCGCCTAGCACAGAGATCTGTAGAATTATACTGTTTTTCAGGTACTTTTCGTCAAACATACATATCATGAAAAGTTTTTTGACTGAAGTTCATGACATTTCAAGCATCTGTAGCCTCTTATACATTGGGCAGAAAGTAATAATTTCAAGGAAGAAATATCAAAATCTCATGACAATGTCCAATTCATCAAAATAAAGTCAACATCGTGCAAATTTTTTTCGAGACTTGTCCAAATCTTGAAGATCACATATGAAAGTGCCCAAACTCCAGATTTACAGAAATTCAACCCTAGCTTTTCAGTTTAGTGGAGATGACTGAGAGAAAACTGACTGATCACTCGCACATTTAGTTTACAGATGGTTTTAGCCACTTCTTGCTGGATACACATTTTTGGGGTATACATGATAGTGCTTCCAATGGCTTAGATAGATTGGCATTCAATGAATTAATTATTTGATGCGAAAATGTTCATTGTGATTACATATTCGATAATGGGGTTGCCCAGTTATGAACACTAGATAATGGTTGTTTGGATGTCCGTTGTAAGGATATGGTGCATAAAAAGTTAACGTACATGAAAGTTATGATGGAATGTATGTGACCAATGACAAATGACAGGTTGCCACATAGCGCATAGAAATATACATGCGCTATGAGCTTGGTGTCCTCATGCACATTCTTTCAAAAAAAATTGAAAAAAAAATGTAAATCTTTTTTTGGAAAATGAGAAGACCTGAAAAAAAAAAAACGTGAAAAAAAAAATTTACAAAAATAAAAAACTGAAACAAAAAGTGCGAAAGAAAAACCGAAGAAACAAAGTGGAAAAGAATCAACAAAAAAATAAGGGAAAAAAATTCCGAAAAAAAAAAAGTGACCTTCACACATGTCTTCACACATCATGATGTAGGGGAAGGTCGTTGCACTCGGCGACTTGCTTGATGGGGCCCTTGGGCGTTCCCCCCCTCCCCTGAAAGGTTTCCAGTTTTCACTTATATAAGCCATTGATCTGGGGTGCTCTTTGCTTATGAGAGTATGTTTTTGGCTGCCCGATGATGTGGCACTCCAAGAAGCCAAAAACTTTCATGAGTGGTTTCAGGCACGTTGGGCTCAAACACGTGCATGCCTCCAAGATTCTAGGCTCATAACGCAACCCCACCCTCACCTCCCACCCCCCGCCCCCCAAAAAAAGAATGTTGTGGCCTACCACAAAGCCCTTGTCATTATTGTGATTTTTTGGGATTTGTAAATATGACCATTCAATAAGAATGCATGAAAAATATGGAGGCATTTTCTAGCTTTACATTGTGTAGTAATTGAAATGTTTTTTTTTCTCACTTTGAATATTAATTTTTATGAATTTAGAATTCAACATTCACTATTCTCTGATTTGAATAATGCCAAGTTTGCATTAAAAACAACTATAATTTTCATTATTTGCTATTTAATATTAATGATTCTAGATTCTTGACTTTACAATTGTTACGTATGTCCTGTATATAGGATTCGGCAAAATCCTAGACTTGGATTTCCGATACTCCAATGTACGAGATTATTAGTTACACCACGTCATTTTGGACTAGGCCAAAAATGTAATTAATAACCTTGTAAGGGCACATGTGCTGTAATTGGATCTATGGAGCTTTTGCATGGTGATTGACAGCTTTTGTGCAAGAATATGAGATCAATTGATTTTGATAGGAATGGAGGGATCCTATGGAGAATATTCTCTATCATTTGGAGATTACATAACCTGGTGGAACTTGCCCATCTCCTCATTCAATTTTTTTGTTTCCGAGAGCCCAGGATCCTCTCCTCTCTTGCATTCAGGCACCATGGCTTGGGGGTAAAGCGGTTAGGGATTTCGATTTTTGTTTCATGTTGGTTGGGTGGCTTGGCTCCACACGTGTCATTTTGGTTGTATGCAACATGATCTAGGTAGATCTTCACTTGGCGATCATTACAGTGGTATCAGAACAAGGCTTTGCATCGATCAGAATATGGAGTTGTTTTTTGCTTTTTCCCAACTTTTTGGTATTGTTTCCTTGCTTTTAACTTTCGAGTGGTGGAATTGACCTCCAAGTAAGTGGCTTCTCTTATTTTGGTTTGATGATCATTATTATGAAAATTTTCCATAGAAAATGATGGAAGTTTATGGAATTTTTATGGTTTTTTGCAGTTTTTGAGCTAGTATTCAATTTTTGGGCTTGAAATTTATCAGAACTACTGATATTGAACATTTTTCAAAATTGTACTTGTTGTTTTCCAGTCATTATGATTGATTCTAATGAATGCATGCCATGATTATGGTCAAAGATAGTGATTTTGGCTAGAAATGGGCTATATGAACCATGATTGACTGAAATAAAAACTTTTAGTGCTTGCATGTTACTAAATTACAGTAGATATGGCCTGATTGCACTTGCATGTGGGTTTGATCCACAAAAAAATGCAAAATTGGTTGAAAAATGGTCAAAAACATGGTTTCTTGGTGGTTTTTTCAATGTTTTTGGTGATTATCATAAAATCCTTGGCTACTATTTTACATGCACATTTTCAGAGGCGATGATGATGTCCTAAGGCTGTCATGAAGTTTGGTTGTGATTATATACCATTACGAATCTCAAAAAATCAAAAAATAGTGTATTTTTGTGATTTTTTTGAGCTTGAATAACTCTCAATTGGTGGTCTGAACCTGTTAGATCTTGTTACAAGTTGAAAGATATGATGAATTGCCTTTGATTTGAGCCATCATGAACCCAATTTGGAGTTGGGGGACTTATGCACCAATATCTTGAAGTTTTGCTTGTTGAAGGACTTCATAAATGCAATTTTTGCATGATCTGAGCTTATGATTGCTTGCTGGACCTGTTGGAAGCCTCTATGTCTCTCTAATAAATCTTAGAAGAGTTCTTGTAATCTTGAATTGGATCTATATTGGGTTGGAGTGAGAATACCACCTATATTTAGAACTCTTTTCTCTCTCCAATGCTTTTGTCATGCATTTATTATTGATTTTTTGGCAAAGCATAATGCATCTTAACTTGAATAAAAAATTATGAATGCAAGTCTATCAATTCGTATCAATTAGAAGTCGGACCAAATTCAAATTCTGCAAAGCATTAACTCTTGTGGCTCTACTAGCACAATGAGCATTTAGAATTTCACTTTATTATTAGATTATTATCTACAAATTCTTATACTCAAAGTTGTATCAAAATTTGTTACTAGTAAATGTTTTTTTATCATTACTGACATAGTTACAAATGGAAGTGTGCTTTTTCAACCATTGCTATTTGGAGTTGGTTGCTTAACGAATAAAACTATGATTAAAATGCTCGTTTAAGAATTAAAACCTAATTGTGCATTTAGCATTTTTAATTTTGCTACTATTTGGGACGTAGACTCAAACCTAGTTTATGTTTTGGCTCATAAAGAGTACACAAATTGTGGGAAAGTCATGGCATCGTCACAAGAAAACCCAACTACATCTATCCAGGTATGAGCTTCTTCTATTTTGAATTGGCATTAATCCAGAGGATAACGTGCACAAAGAATTATGCATAATGGTAAGATTACAAGGGATTCGATATAAACTAGAACTCTTGTAAGGACCTTTTTGCTTACAGAATGACGTTTTCGACTCTCTTATGCTTAGCTATTTACTATGAACAAATTAGGGCTAAATCGATAGCATGCCTGTTCTTCACAGAATCTTGAGAATTCTGTCCTTTTGTATTCACCTCCATTGTCAGATCTAAGGATCTGTATCTTTTTTGAGGTGTGTCGCTCTGCGAATGCCACGAACTTCTTGAAAGAATCAAATACTTCGGATTTTTTCTTCAAGTAGTAGATCGTGTCATTCGGCTATAATCATCTATGAACGTTAGAAAATATCTTGAACCTGAGAGCGAATATGTTTTCATCGGTCCACAGACATCAGAGTGAACGAGCTCAAGGACTTCCTTGGCTCTTCTTCCCTCGTGTGTGAATGGATTCCGATGTTGCTTGCCTTTCTGACAAGCTTCGCATAACTCTTTCTGAGTGTGGGCACATAAAGTGCTCTTGGCAGCTCTGCTTGGCCTGACAGTGTTCGTAGCTGTAGAGAGCCAATGCCCTTGACATCGTGTCTGCTTCCATCGCCTAGAATCACCGCTCTGTCATTTTCTAGTTCGTGAAAGTTGATCAAGATCTTCTTGTTGTAGGTTATGTAAGATGTTGCTCCTGAATCGATGACCACATCGTAGCCATGTTCGAACTAGCTTGTCGAAGCTTCGTCGAGTATCGTGAAAGCTTCGTCACCTCTTTCAGCATCCTTTGATGACTCTACAATGTTTGCCTTTTCAGCTCTGTTTTTCCTTTTTGGGTTGAATCTGCAGTCGTATGCAGAATGCCCTTTCTTCTTGTAGTGCATGCAAGGTATTGCTGGATTGAACCAGCATTTGTTGGTCGTATGGCCTGGTTTGTGGCAGTGATCGCATGAAGAAGATTGTTGATTCGAGGACTTCGTCTTCTCGAATCTTGGCTTGTTTTTGTTCTTCTTCTTTCCTTTCGTGAAGAGAGCCTTCTCTTGATCACTGCTTCCCTCTCCTTCGTCTCTCATCAGTCTCTCATCAACGACAAGACTGACTGCTTTGTCGAATGTCATATCTGTTAGACTCAGTATGAGCATTCTCAGTGGTTGATAGGACGTCGGTAGAAATTTCATGAAGTACACCAGCTGCTGTGGTGCTGAGACCTGGTGCTCCTATCCTGATGCAGCGAGTTGAGTGAAGTGCATGACTGAAGCTACAGTCCTCACTTCATACTTCTGCTTGAATCTTTCCCATGCTGCATGGTTGCTTTCGTAGTCTTCAATCTGTATGAGTAGATCTTCATTTATGGACGAAACGATGATCGCCATTGCGCGCTCATCCTTTCTGATCCATTCAGCTCTCCTTGGGTCTCCCTTTGGAGGCTACACCTCTGAGAGCTCGGTCACCAACCAGATGCCTTCGCCCTTCAGGAGTGTTTTGATTTTGAATTTTCAGATCTGTAATTTGCACCATCAAGACTGATTGGTACTCTGGTCTAGATTGTCGTAGCCATATTGTGTTGTCTGGAGGAATCACTGTTGGAATATCAGTAGTGATGACCTGTATGCTCTGATACCATGTAGCGGAAGTTTTTTTTGGTTTCATGTTCGTCTTCTCTCTTCTGATTCGCGAACAATTTTTTGTCTTTGAATTTTCTTTTCGTGCGGAAGCTCTTACAGGATCCCAGACATGCGACTACGCATCACAGAACATATCTTTTTCTAGCAATCAAGAGACACAGCATAAGGCCAAGAGATACACAAAATAGAGCGACTATATTGTTAGTTTGGTTTTAGAGCGAGATCGTCAATGTCTCGCTCGTTGGCGGATTGACACTTTGCTCTGACGTTGTGTTCTGCTCGTTGGCAGACTTTCATGCACAACTATGGTATTTTTGCTTTCTTACTCTATTCGCTACGTCTCTCTATGTTTTTTACAGATCTCCGTCAAATTCTCATCACACAGTTATGATCCAGAGAGGATCGTTTATACCTCCACTATGTGGAATTTACAAGATAGCCAAACGTAGAATCACAAGACTAGTTAACGCTAATCAACTAGTTAGTTAGTCTCCGTTGTTGCTATTCGTTTCAGTTGGGCGTGAAGCCCGTTGAGCTGCCAGCTGGCAGCGCGAAATTTTTCTTCGTGTGTTTTTGTTCTTTTCGTTTCTTTTAGTAGTTTTTGTTTTGCGTCCATTTTGCGGTTTGCGGTCCTGGAGGTGTGTTTACGATTCGCGAATCGTTCGTGCTTCGAGTCAAAGACACGTTGACTGTCACGAATTGTTCTCGTTCGACCTTCGTGTCTTGTTCGTGTTGCGACAAAGTTGCAGGAGTTCACCATTTCTAACACCCTCTCAAGCTCACGAAGTCCTTGAGTGGAATTGCTTAACCAAGTATCTCCAGATTATGAAATGGCATCTTAGGCTTGTTGGGCTCTTGGGCAAAGTTAGCTCAACAATGCTAGTTCCACATTACCAAATGGCACAAACCTAATGGCTCATGTGGCCAACCTAGAATCAAGAGTCCAAGTCACTTGTGATTGTATTGTAAGTTGTAACCACTAGCTAACAAAGGGCCAACAAAGTCCAAAAACCAGCCCGGTTGATTTAAACTAGTCAAATTCACAAGAATTATCATTCCAAACTCAAATTAAAGATTATTATCAAATGTCCAATCAAGATTATAAAGGGAGAAATCGGCCATGTTAAGAATCAGAATAAAGCCTTTTAACAACCCATCCTAGAAAAGGAGCTGGTCAAAGGCCAAGCAAGGCTTCATACTCCTTTGACATGGCTTCACACCACTCCTTTGATTGGAGTGGTTCTTGGACATCTCTTGGCTCGATAATTCCAGTCGAGACTCCATAGGCTATTTCGGTCAACAAGGATTGAGAAGGTAGGTAGAAGGGCCCTCTTAAGCCACTACTCACAACAAAGGTGTTTTAAAATTTTCATGGCGAAACAAATTTCGGTCAACAGCGGATTGAGAAGGTAGGTAGAAGGGCCCGCTGAAGCCACTACTCACCAGAGAGTTGTAAAGTTTTCATGAGGACACAAATTCGGATGGATGGTGGGAAAAAGAAGATCGGTTTCATGTCCATGGGAAAGAGCTCTAGGTTGGTTGGAACTTGGCACATCAAAATCGGTAAAAAGTGTCCAAAATCTATGGCACATGCCCCTCATTTTAGGTGCACTCCAACCTACCAACTCACGAAACCTACAATCCCCTCTGCATGTGCAAAGTGCTTAGCCCCCCACACCGGTATATTCATATGACCATCACCGGGACCTCGTGACTGATATCACGTGACCCTTTTCCACGTGGCAGCAAGTGGCAGGGGCAACGCAGCTGTACGAAGATTTCATGTGTGACGTCCATTGCAAACGGAGAAGCGTACGAATGTCGATGACGCCCATTGCACGTCCCTTAGTGACGTGCGCACGTCACGCTGGTCCGATGACCAATGCTAGACGAGTGACCCTTGTGTCAGGTACCTATTACCAACCTAAGCCGTCCATCCTTTGACCAGTGACCAGTGTGACCAGCCATGAAAAACAGCATATTATAAACGGTTTTAATAAGATGCATAATGCATGGGGCAAGTGTTGATTCTTGATTGGAGTGAGGGGGGAATACCTAGGTCAGAACATGGCTCCATTAGCTTGTGGGTAGATTTGTGAGTAGATGTTCGGGAAAGCTGACAAAGTATAGGAACTAAATCGGCGCTTCTCTCAAGAATTGGCGTCATGAAATTTTTCTTTAAGAACATGCCTCCAGTAGCTTGTGGGTGGATGTTCGGGAAAGCCGACAAAGTATAGGAATGAAAGCGACGCTTCTCTCAAGAAATGTAGTCATGAAATTTTTTGTCGTGTTTTACATAGGCATATAATGCCTTTTATGTGTAGTAGTCCTTAAAAAAATGGAAAGCTTCAAAACAAGCTTTTTGAGGACAACTCAAAAAAGGTTCTTCGGACACCGCTTTGTGGGTTATTCACATTTTTTTTGGGGGGGGGCTTCACCCTCTAAGGCCCTTCTATTAGGGAAAGGCCTTTAGTCCAGGGCAGTAGCCAAAAATGCTTCTTGATTTCCAAGGGGAGGCTCAAACTTGGGACCAAAGAAACTTAGTAGCCCAAAATGCTTCTTGATTTCCAAGGGGAGGCTCGAACTTGGGATCAAAGAAACTTTGGATGGCAAGCTAACCAACAAAGCCAACCCCATTGGGTTAGTAGCCCAAAATGAAATGTTCTAGGATGCAAAAATTCCTCAATGGGGAAAGATTTTTTTATATTTTGGTCTTTTTTTTGTGGTCAATTTTTTTCTACATGCATTGGTGCACGTATTCCATCTGAGGAGGCAAACACTCATTTCACGACTTACAAATACTATAACTTAAGAATTTGTCAAATAAAATGTTTTGAATACTAGATTATGTGTTGTATTTTTTAAAACCTTCGGCATTCAATGGAGCATCCCCAAGAAATGGCTAAAGGCTAAGACATGAGATTAAATTAACTCGGCTTTGAGTTTTGAGTGCAGTTTTACAACATCTAATTTCTCTAAAGTTTTTCAATAATAACCTTTTCCTTGAATTTTGCCTCCCTTATATGTCATATGTTGTCATAATATATAATACATAACAATCTCAAAATCGTGTAGATCATTTCATTGAGACATATAAATACTACTATCACAAATCTTGAGGTTTAAGGTTCTCTGAATGTCTTCATAGAACCTAGCATCTCTTACATAAAAAATTAAGTGTCAATGTTTTGAATATCAACGTCTTACAAATTTGTTTACAGAGTGCATTTAGAAAAAGATGTCCTATTCTCATAGTATGCAAGTTCTTTCAAGCAGTATCCTTTAATATCCTATAGTTTTGAAGGCTTGTCAGCTTCTAAATAATGTTGCCTTCTATGTCCTCCAACTCAAAACTTTTGCCGATTAATATTCTCCTTCAAATTTCCAAAGACTCCTGGTATGTCAACTTTTTGTTGAGCCTCACCCCACTATGTTGAAAAATTCTCTCTCTCTCTCTCTCTCTCTCTCTCTCTCTCTCTCTCTCTCTCTCTCATTTATTTCTTTATCCGTTTATATTGCTAAAGATGAAATTCTTATAAAGAAAAATCATAATCAATCTTTTGGAGGTTAACATTCTTTGAATCTTTAATCAATTGATTTCTTAAAACTAGTACCGGAAGCCCAACACCTTAACACCACATAAGTTTTGTAACTTGGAACACTTGTCTCATAATGGGAACTACCATGCCATGTATTGGTACCCTCCAAAAAATTTGTTGTAGGCTATATGTACTCCTTTTATTCATTTGCATATGTTGGAGTTCTATGTTTACTTGAAGCTCCTTGTTTTCAAGTTGTGGTATTTGTTAGCCCTATGATTGTAACACACCTTAATATCCATCAAAAGAATGGATCACTACCGTTCTCCCACACACAAAACACACCCAAGCATCCCAAGAAAGAATAAGAGTTTCTCAAGGGATTTTATAGTAATTAGATCTATACTATTGTAAGTGTGCCTGTCATTTTTTAGTATCTTACGTCTTCATGATTTAGATATTCATTGACACAATATTTCCTATCTTCAGCTAGTTTTTTTTTTTTGTGACAAAAGCTTACCCTCTGATTAAGAACTTTTTACAAGTACATGGAAAGAAAAGTCAAAGTGACATCTGATTATTATAGAAGAGAATAAGTCTTTGGTCTTGTAATTCAAAAAATTGATGAAGTTTTCATTAGAAAAGTAATAGGCTTTAGTAATGTGTCTTGTCAACCAATGCTATTATAAAACTCTTGCTAACTTTAGATTAAGATTTGTCTCCAACAAACAATTTTTGTCATCTTCAATATTGCACTTGCTCAAAATTCAAAATAGCTCATTTTCAAAGTATATTACTTTCTACTAGCTGAACAATATATTGTTCCATTTTTGTCTTAAAACATGAGACAAAGTATCTATAGCTAAATTTTTTTGTGATGTGACATATCAAACACCATTATTGTGTTGCCAAAATCCTTTTCACAATAAAATGGAATGTTAGAATCCGCATCATAATATCAAGTTATGGACTAGAATAAAATGGTCTGAGGTAGCATGTCAAACTCATCAAGATCATTTTCACTTTTGAACTTTCTTGATCTTTAGTTTGCTCCTCATGCACTCAAGCATGGCACACTCTAAGAAGCATCAAGCTTCACCACCCTCAAAGTAGAATGACATGTACACAATCCACAATCCACAATCTCAACTCCAATATGTAGGAGAAACAAACACAAGCACCATATTTTCAAGGTCATGGGTATACCAAAACAAGATAAACAAGGGAACAACATACAACACTCTATTCACGATATAACTCTTGGAGATGATTGAAGAAGTGGCATTCTCTACATGAACAACAATTTAAACACATGCTTCATGTTATCCATGAAATGTTCATCATCTCAATATTACAGTATCTAGTCCATTACTATGTATTCTCCATTACTTGTACTTTATCCTACTCGACTAAATATGGTGACTCTTGTCCCATCTATGTGCTACTTCCAAAACTTATATTCCTATGTCTCTACCATTTGTTTCATGGCCATGTACAAGTCAACAACAACATGTCGTTCATTTCTAATCCTTTTTGTCAGCACTTAAGTGTTATATGGGTCCGAACAAGGATTCAAACCAAGCACTACTGATTGCAACTTCTATTCCAAGTCAATGTAGCAATCCTTCATTATCATCACCTTATATGTGCATGATACGTTGCTCTTCAGAAACAATACTAATTTGGTCAAGGATTCTAAGCAGATGCTGTTTTCAGAGTTCGACATGATTGATTTGGGCGAAGCTCACTTTTGTTTGGACATTCAAATCCACAGAGACAGAGCGAGACGACTAATTTACATCACTCAAGAAAGGTATCTTCACAATGTTCTTAACAGATACAATCTAATGAATTGTAAATTAGCTCACTCACCGATGGATCCAAGCCTACATTTGTCAAAGGACCAATGTCCCCAGACCAAGCAAGAAGAGGAGCAGATGACAGAGTATCCTTATCGATCGATACTTGGATCTCTCATGTACGCAATGGTCTGTACAAGAGCAAATATCTCTTTTGCAGTAAGCTCACTCAGCCAATATATGGCTAATCCTAGCATTACCCATTGGAAGGCTCTCATAAGAGTCATGAGATATATTTGAGCTACCATGGACTAGTGCATCTGCTATGGAGATGTCAGCAATGACAATCTTCATCAGCTCAGTGGATATTCTGATGCAAGCTGGAGAGGAGATGTAGACAATCGTACATCCACCTATTCACACAGATCGGGACTTCAAGTCAAGTCCTGTAATGATGCTAGTTGGGCATCATTAAAGGATGACTATAAGAGTATTTCAAAAGGCTGCACCATAGTCACAAATGTCGTAGTTCTATGGGTAAGCAAGAAGCAAACGATCACTGCACAATCATCTTGTGAAGCTGAATATGTCGCTATTGTGACTCCAATGAACTGACATGACTCAAGCAGTTCCTAGACAGACTGGGAGAGAGCGCTAATGAGCCGTTGATCCTGTCCGTGGACAAACCTCTACCATACACCTGACAAAGGACCCTGTGTTTCATTCAGAGATGAAGCACATTGTGATCAAGTACCACTTGATCAGAGACATGGTTGAGAAAGACCAGCTGAGAACTGTATTCATTTTGACCAACAAATGGTTGCTAATATATTCACAAAACCCCTAGATAAGGGATTGTTTGAAGGACAAAGAGCAAGTCTAGGAATCACAAGACTACCATGCTTTGAGAGGGAGCTGAAGAAACATCAAGTTTCTATCCACAAAGCACTAGTAGCTCTTGATCACATACCTGTAAAAATACACGCAAAAAGCCAACAGGCTTTGTCTGAAGGAAAACAAGAGTCAAGGCACCAAGATCTAGCTATCAATCAATCTCCACAAGACACAAGAGAGAAGAGGTTGGGCGCCCTCCTCTAAGAGAGAGAGAGGAAAAACAACAACACAAGTAATGAAGAGCAATGCTTAGCCAAAACTGGAATATGTGACACAATAAGCCAATATGTACTCAGTTAGAATTAAAGAGGAATCACTGTGTTACTATATTGTGGGTCCTATCAGTAGATAAGGACCAGTTGGCCTCACCACGAGGCGAGTCGATGGGACATGCGTCCCGTCAACGGCAACCTGGGCCATGCATGGGTTGCCTTAATAAAGAACTATATGTACAATGTAAATTCATTTTGAGAAATACAATTGCTATGTGAGCTTGTTGTGGAGAGTGTTTGCTGGTTGTGTTACTGTGTAGCATGATCAGTGTACTGTTTGAAGCAAATTCTAAGCTGGTATCAGAGCCGTACAAGGAGTGTACACAATACAGTATCGCCGTTGAAGAGAGTTTCGGGAGAAGAGCAATCTTCTGAGAGTTCGAGGTTTACGGCGGATTGAAGACTATGAACAGGAAGCTAGGATGAGATTTGTGAGAAAAACTCTAGTTTGGGATTTGGAAGCATAAAATCGCAGTTATCTCTTTGTTCTGGGCTATTTTTGGAGTTGTAAAAGCTTGTTGGAGGGCACCTTGATCAGTTAAATAGACTATCAAGAGGCCGTGGAAGGCGCTGCAAATAGAATGTTGGATTTGCATGAGCTGGGTGGCTGCCATAGCTAAGAAGCTCATGAAGGAGAAGGAGGCCGAGAGGACAGGGCGCACGCCCTCACTCTTGCTAATCCCTTGTGTATCTGAGTGGCCAGCGATTAGAGGGGCTTATATTAGCGCGCCAGATTGCGCATCACTGTAGGATCAAAGGACAACAGATCAATGGTCAAGATCAAGTCTCAAGGATAAAAAATAGATCATTGGATCCTGATAAGCCATTGGATTTTTTTTAAGTCCATTGTGAACTTCAAAGAAAGGGGCCTGAAGTGCAATTCACATTGCAACTTCTTTAAAAAATGACAGTTTGAAGTGAGAGTTGGTTCCAAATTCACTGAAGGGTCAAGTTTCTTCATTAAGAAGAAATAGTTCAAAAAATTCAAAGTGTCTCTAATTGCATCTCCCTTGGCCTTTGTACATCACTGTTGGTCTCGACATACATTTTTTAGCCTACGGTTGCAGTTTCAGACATTTTTGGGATGGCAAACATGGGAGAGTCCATTTTGAGTGAAAGTAGCAAATTGGACGGGATTTTCAACTATGCAGATGTAGGAGGAGCAACAACGAGAAATGGTGAAAGTTAGACATCAAAATACTGACAATCAAGCACTTGCGACATGCCAAAAACAAAGCAAAGGCAAGGGCAAGAAGAAGTCTAAGCAGCAATTTGCCAAGACTCAGGAGGATGAGGGGTCTTCCAGCAAAACCAAGAAGAAGGGAAAATACTTGCATTGCTGCAAAAAGGGCCATTGGAAGAGCGAATGCTGAAAATTCTTGGCGTAATCAAGCAAGGGGAAACCAAAACAAGCAGGTAACCTTGCCGATGAAGGTGAGATTGAAGACTCTATCATCTTCATATCAGCATTGTCATCTAATCAAGATGATCAAGCATGGGAGCCGCAAGACACATGACAGGTAACAAAAATTGGTTCAGCAGCTTGAGAGAGTTGGATAATGGAACGTCTGTTTCACAAGCAAATGGTGATGTGTGCAAGATCAAGGAGATGTACCGTGGGATACATTTTCACCTGGAAGTCGATCACCTGATAGAAAGCTCTTTAAGTAGCCTGAGAGATTAGTGGAGAGCCGCGACATGGATGACTTTCCAGGATCATCTAGCCAGGGAGAGCTACGAAGATCAACAAGAGAAAAGACACAACCTGAAAGGTATGAAGCAAATTATGCTCTCTTATCTAGCATTATTCAAAGCAAAGAACCTTTGACTTATGTTGAGGTGAAGGATGATGACATTTGGGTCAAGGCCATGGGAGAGGAGATGAAGTCAATTTCTAAGCATAGCACATGGGACTTAGTGGAACCACCAGTTGGCAAGAAACCCATTGGTTGTAAATGGGTATACATGACTAAGTACCATGCAGATGGAAGTATAGCAAAGCACATAGCAAGATTGGTGATCAAAGGTTATGCACAAAGTAAAGGCATTGACTATGAGGAGACCTTTCCGCCAGTATGTAAGCGGAATACTCTATGCCTACTTGTTGCTTTAACTTCACATTTTGGTTGGCCTTTGCATCAGATGATGTGAAATCTGCTTTTCTAAATGGTGAGTTAGAAGAAGAGGTGTTCATGGATTAACCTGAAGGCTTTGTAGCGAAAGGACAGGAGAATAAAGTCTGTCGCTTGAAGAAAACACTTTATGGTCTTAAACAGGCACCACACACGTGCGTGGTACAGCAAGTTTGATGCCTACTTTTGTTCTAAGTGGATGGTGAGAACACATTTTGATCTGAATCTTTATGTCTTATGCTTTGATGGTATGGTTGTTTTGATTGCTCTTTATGTTGATGACTTGATTATCACGGAGATTTTGTGCCTCGAAAAAAAATTATTCGACAACAAAAAGAGAAGCACTTGGAATGATTTTTACTATAAAAAAATTTCGACATGGGATATGCGTTTATATTCCATGTTGATCATTATGCTTTAAAGTATCTTGTTAATAAACTTGATTTATTTGGTCGAATTGCTCGCTGGACTTTATTGCTACAAGAGTTCACTTATGAAGCTGAGCTTTGTCAAGGAAAGTATCATACTAATGTTGATTGTCTTTCATGGCTTAGTACGGGAAAGACTGAAGAACCGTTGAATGATGACTTTCCAGATGAAAATTTATTCGAGATATCTTCTACGAATTCTTTATATCCTAACATTATTATTTATCTTAGTAAGGATCAGATATATCCTGATGGATATGATTTGGAGAAGAAGACAATATTTCAATATAAGATTGCATTATGGATTATGGGTGCCGAGAAAATATTCAAAAAACTCTTGGGTTTTGATGCATCCATCATCAAGAGGAGCATTTTGAAAAAGCAAAAGGTCAAAACTATCATTTCGATCTTATTGGAAGGCCAGAATTTTGGATTTCAGAACATCATCAAGAGAAAAATCTATTTCTAAAATTCTAGTCCAACATGTATATATGCATTCAGAGATAAATGTGCAAGGATTCAACCATCAAGATCACAAAAAAAGCAATTGTGAGTATTGATATTTTTATACGTAGATTTTTGTCATTCATAAATATCTAATAGTAAACTTGCCAATCTGATCATTTTTCTCTTGCAAATTTATATCCATCCAACATAAATGAATGGGAGCCGAGTGGATCTTTAGCATGTGTGTTAGATGTTATTCACATTGATATTGGACAACTACAATATCGAGGTAGAACTGCAACAGATCTAGCTGATAGTGGAATCTTTTTTTATGAATCAATGTACATTCTTGATACAAAATGAAAATTTTGAACAAATAGTACCAATTCCATTATCTAGTTTTGAAAGTGATGAATGGATTGCACCAGATGCTACAGTTTCAGAATCATTTCGTTGCAATGAGATCAATTTCATTCATGTCAATTTGGTTGGAACACTTACATTTAGTGACATTTTGGGGTCTAAATTTTTTTTTTTCAATTATCGTAATGTTAGAAATGATTTAAATTTGACAATTACTATAATTGTACACATATTAACATGCTAACTTGTTGAGAATCTTCTAAAAATACTTACTTGCAGCTAGACAATATTGTGAGAGATAATGAAATTCAGATTGTGTTGAAATATTTGTCTATGTTGATCAATTTCAAAAAAAAAAAATCAAAATAATGTTCTTGTTGGTTGGCCACACTCACGATCAAATTAATCAAATGTCTATTTTTTTTTAAAGGTTTAAATGCAAAAAAAATATTCTCTTTATCAATGCTTCAAAATATTATTGAGAAATTATATGTGCCAAAATCATTTGTCACATATAATTTTTGAGAGTATATTAAGACATCTAGTAAGACAATGTTGTATAGCTAATATTTTAGTTTAAAATTAAGTGTAAGAAACTGGTACTTCATTCTTGTGGAATAAACAATATTCGAATTTACCATCATGGTTACCTCTTAAAGGAGTTCAACAACTTTTGTTTAATATGTCTTTTGATTAAGTCAAGATCGTAGCATTGCCTGCTTTAAAATCCATGTTAGAAAAATATAAGACTCCAAAAGAACAATAGGAGATTGACCTAATTGCATCATTAAACTTTTTGAAATCAAGCACTCGATCAACTTTTCAATTTTTTTCACAAACTTGATTAGCATTGATAGATAGACTTTTGGAAGAACAAAAAATCAGTTTGCTCAACCTTGGAGATCCATCATCAATTAAAGGAATTCACTAGCATATCAAATATCCAATGACAATCGTTGAACCTTCAAATCTTTCAAAATAATGATTTTTTGTAACTTCTGCATGGCAAAAAAGAGAATGTTGAAAATATGTCAAGTTTAGTATTGAGAGGCGTTGTTGTCAATCTGTTCTGTAGGTGTGCAACTGCAACTATTGCCTTAGCCCAAAATTGACTTGGCAACTGATCTTGTGCCATCATGCATCTCGCTTCTTCTCATGTTTAATGATACATTCGCTTGTGCCAGAGTTGATCTTCGTTTTCTGATGCATTTAGTATGCTATCACAGCTGTTGATAACTTTGCTTGATACAAGTTACCTTCTCTGGATCCGAAAGTCAACAACTTGTTTGATTTTGTCTAAGAGATAAGTCATGATCGGTATGAGGTTCCTTAGGTATACGAGAAAGGCATCCACCTTCATTAACTAACTTGTTAGTTCCAAGTCTATCTCTCAATGTATCCTTGGAACTAGCATTAGCAAATACATGCCTAATGCCTAATGAGAACCGTGCCCTATGCTTCTCATCACACGAATGTTCTCCCATGCAACATGAAGAATATCTCACTCTCCCTCTCATATCTTATGTGTAAAATAAGTATAAATTGCAAACTTCTCCATTACCCTTTCAAATGATTATTATAATGGTCCAACTCACACCAAATTTCAGCTCAAAACTATGTCTATTTGATGCTCCAGCTCAATTTATCATTCACAACTGACTTGAGTCTTCTTGCTATCTAATTTAATTATCTTGTGTATTATTCAATCATCAATCTAATAAGCTACTCAAGTAGCTGAGCCAACTAAGACGAACCAACTTATTTGTCAAGCCACCTTACTATCATCACTTCTTGATTCAAGTGAACCATGGGGGGTATGGAATGTGCACCCACCCACTTTTCCCAAGATCATCAAATACCTTTTTGTAAAATTTTGTTTATGAATCAAGTAAGACTAACCATCTGGTCCTTAATTGCTCCTATAAAGCCCAAAAAAATATTTGTTTGTATGTAGTTTTATGTATAGTGCATGTATGATGTTATTTTATCTTCTTCTTCTTTTTTATATTGTATCCTATATAATTAAATACTTGTCTTTATAAATCTTAACAAAAAGTGTCCTTATAAGAATGATCTATTTTTATAATGATGTCTATGATATTCTATATGAGTTGGTGAGCAACCACACGAATAATAGTTTATGTCGAATAAGAGGTCTAGTCAAATATAACAATTTATATTTTGGGCACATTTATCAAGCCTCTACAATTTAATAATTGTGTGAAATACTTCTTGCAAACATATCATGACTCATGATTTGTGATATTTGCTATTGGTACTTTAGCTAGCTCCATGCAAGATACTCCTTGCATAGTCAACATAGCTTTTGTGGTGTTTGAACATAAAAAGTTGGAATAATTGATGAACTTGATGTGAAGAGACATTGTTTCATGCGCACTCAACTTTTACTTTATTAGATATAGTTTTTGTTTCCTTGTGCCCTTTTGATTTTGCTCCTCAAATATGAAAATTATTGGAACTCTTAGACCCCACTAAATATGTATGCAAAACATATTCTCATATTCCACATGTACATTTTCTAAAAAATGCTATTTGTTCTTCATGAAACTTTAGTGAATCTTTTGATAGGAAACTCTTCTCATATCGGGCTTTCCATATGAATTTGTATCCTTTGCAAGTAGCAACAATGAGAAACAAAATGCTCTTGGTTTCATGCAATTTTTCTTGCGTCCTTATGTTATCTTAGTTATTAAGATAAAAACACATTGGACTTCAAAAATATCAACTTAAATGCATTACTAAGCATAGCAAGCTTTATATTTAGAGTAAAAATGTCCTTGAGACAAAAAGTTACAATGTTTCTGCAGAACACCTCAACAGACAAATCTCGGTTTTACCAACAAAGTGCACAGTCTAATTGACAAAGGCTAACAAACGAACTTGAATGCAAAAGTTTCACGAACCATATCTTGTTGAAACTTGAAAGTTTTGCGAACAATATCTTGTTGAAACTCAAAAGTTTCACGAACAATAAATTGTTGCGAACAACAAACAATTCCGAACAGATAAACTGTCACGAACAATTTGCGAACAAAAACCATTCAAGTCTGGAAACAGAACGTTTGTTGAATATCAACCATCTTAACGATTAGATCGATTGTTACAGAAGGAAGAAGGCCAAAAGACCTATCCTATAACAATATAAATACATGTGCACTACTTGTTATAAACAACAACAAAGCAACAAGGCAGCAAAAGATGTATATTGAAGAATCAGAATCAAAATTATAAAAATTCGATTGATCAAAGTTTCTCAAAAGATGATTTTTTCTCAGTTGTTCTAATTGTCTAAAATTGTCTATCACACTCATGCAATATATCTCTTAAATCTGCATGCTTAATTCAATTGTCATGGCCTAGTCATTATAGATTTTCACAAAATCAATAAATTAAGTAGTATAAAAGGCTTGATCGTTCTCCAAGAGAGAGAATAATCTCATCTTTTGTATGATAAGTGTATGTAAGATGGTAAATGGACTGGGATGTGTAATATTCATAGTGAATACTACAGCGACATATCTAGTTATCCAAAGATATTTGGGCAAATTGGCATCTAAAAACACCAATGGTGAAACGTTTTGGTCAAGGTTTGTGATTATAAATATTACTTTATCTTTCAGGCTCTTTGAATAACAATAAGCAATCAGATTAGACAACAGCTAGCAAATAGATTCATCAAACAGAATCATATTGGCTAAAGATTTCTCTTAATCAAACACAGAGAATTAGTTCCTATCACAGAAAGCAAACAAAACAGAGCATCAAACATGTTCATTAACTGAACACATAGCTCATTCAGAATTGAAAGAAGTTCTGCTTAAGGTTATGCTTAACAGCTTCGGCTAATCCCCTGCAGACATTAGTCAGGATTGTTGCTCATTGATGATGCCTGAAAATCCACATTAGAGTGACTGAAATTTAGTAAAACATGAGAAATATGTGTGATGCAGACAGAGCAGTATCACAAACAGTTACAGATCATATAGAGTATTTTCACTCAATTGATAAGAAGTAATGTTGTAAAAGATAGCAGAGGGAAAGAATGCTCAAGCTTATAGAAACTGGCTCGTCTCTCTCTATTGATACTCAGATCTATGCAAATGCGTAAGTACAATGGCACGAAGTGTCAACCTTATAGGAACGATCACCAGTCTCAATGTCGTTTACCAACCGTTAAGATGTCGGTTGGGGTCCACTACTGCATCTCTAACCTAATTGTGACTTTACAAAGTGCAAAATAGGCCTTTACATGAATTTAGGCACTATAGCACATATACATGTATAAAAATAAAAAAAATTTACAATATAAACAATAATTTTGGATAATGTGGGATCATGAGGCTCCACATATCCTCTTCCTCAGCTGTGCAGCGGTTCGCAAACAATTTCCACGTTAAAATAAAAAAAGATGACAAAATATCACGTAAAACAGAAAATATTCCATGCAAATCGAGCATTGGAGGATCTAAAGCTTGAAGATTTTTATCAAATTATTCTGGCAAACAATCTAAGGTTCAATACACGGTTTGGAAAGAAATTATTGCAACAATTCAAGATTTCAAAGAAGAAGGTTCTATTCGTATACACAAAGTAGAAGTTTGGAAAAAGTTAGACAACATGGTGAAATACTTGAGAAAAGATAAATTTTCAAATACTGATGTTCAAATAATACATAGCCAATGAATTTGTGGATGTAGTTCAGAGTGCATGGGGTGTTGATCATATAACACATCATATGGTAAGATTTTGATTTTACACTACGATAGACAAATACGTGCAATTAAATTAGATACTTTTGGTACTGATTTAGATTATGTTTTTATGACATGCAGCACATATTACGATATCATTCGACATTCTTTGCAAGAAATAGTAGAAGTCTTAGCATATGGTCATCGTAAGGAATGGAAAAATCTCATTGGCAAGCAAGAGCAACATTTTATAAAAGTACACAACATGGTGGGACTGGCACAAAAAACACCTATATACTGCAACTTTTCCAATGGTTTTACAAAAGAATCTAAATTCATCATAATACAAAATCGACAGATTATAAAAAATTTCAAAAAGCATGCAAATATATACAAGCCAGTAGGCTATAGACACATAATAAAATTTTGTATATTAAATAAAAATATTTACAAAGTACAATTCACCAGTATCTAATCTGCTTCCGATAGTTTCTCCAATGAAAGTTGCAACTTAAAATCATGCAACAATTTTGTTCTTTTGTATGGATCCAATAGCTCATAGTTTTCATGCTTACTCAGATCAACGTAAGCAGCATACACTACAAAATGAGATGATCTGAGCATGGAATTTACTGGTCCATATCCTAAAATTTTAACCGCAATAGTTCTCTTTACAAAAATTATTTTATGCACCTTATTAAAATTATGTCCTCCAAGAAAATGAGACAGTGCCTTGATTGCCATAATCAGAGTTTCACCATGTTGATGAAACTTTGAATGGGCAACACTTATCTCATTATTCTTGAGGGACTTTAGATAGTGCCCGAGTGTATAATCTCTTGAAACTTCTCTCGCAGAAGATCTCTGCCCTCCTCAACGAATTGCGAAATCATCAAGGAAAATTATTTCCTGAAATGATAAAAAACAAAGTAAGCTCCAGTATATAATCTGACATAACAAATCTACTAGTACTTGATAAGAGACAAAAACTTACGCATTCGGCTTTGTCTTCTCTGATTACAGTCTCTCCAATATTATGTCCACCTTTTGATGTCAATATTGTTGGTGAATAGACAGTTGGCTGTGGAAAACCAAGTTGAATTTGGATTCTAAGAAACTCCTCCTCAGAAGGTAGATCATCTTCTTTGTTGCACATTTCTTCCACAACCATTTTCAAGCAATCTTTCCCTGAATAAAACTTATCATTATGTACATCGTCAACACCAGGGAGAAGATCATCAACATCAAAATCAATTATATCCGAAAATTCATCAAGCTCTTTGCTCAAAATGCAAAGAGTCTCAGCTTCAGTGAAGTCAAAAAGATCCGATATATCCGATTTTGTCAAAAAGGAATTATTATCTATATTATAAGTAGGCAAAATGATCAAAGATTTATCAGAAGGAGAAAGGATAGTGGGTGTTCTAGGGTCTATAAAAGTAGCCTATTTTGAGCAAGATCAAAATCAGAACAATCATCTAAATTAACACTCGTGTCAATAAAAAAGATATCTATATCTACAATCTTTGACCTTTCGGACTTTGTACCACTAGAAGAAGCTGCTTCAGAAGTGGAAGGCATAGAGTCTGAATTGTTAGAAATATTTAACAAAAGGAAAAAAACAAAAGCAGACTGAAAATCAATAAATCTACATTTTTTATTATGAATTGGGCACTCATCTACAGACTTGAAATCATTATGTAACTTGGTAAACATTCTGTCAAGCTTAGCTTTGTAGATATGCTTGTCAAGTGCCACCAGGTCCTGATAATGAATCATGTCTTTATTCTGAGACCTGAATAACAGAGTACTGAGTAGGGACTTAAATATGAGATATATCTCAAAAAATGTCTCCACACAAAGGCCCTCAGTTATAGAAGGTAAATAAAAAGAAAATGAGAAAAAAGAGATCTGAAATAGTCCAACCTATCAGTACTACCAAATTCATTAAAAAAAGAAAACAAACTGGATTCAAAATTAGACATTTTAAACAAAAATAATAGAACTAAAGTTCCAAATATCGCTCTCAAGCGCAAACCCCAAGTCAGACAAGCACATCAAGGCAATGTGCGCTCGAGAGAGATATTGGAAGCTGGAGTATCGGATCCGAGTGCAAGAACAACTAGCAGGAAAGAAAAGGAATATGAAACGCGCTTGAATGCAATACCGGAGAATGCAGTATCGGATCCAGACGCATAATAGTCAACGAGACGTAATGAGAGCAAGCGGCGCGCTTGAATTGATATTCGGCAAAGCAATCGTAAATTTGTGTGAAAATCCGAGCCGAAAAAGACCTATTTAGCCCTGCAGCCCACAACCAAATTTGATGCACAAATATCAAGGCTAACTAACTCTTAGAACTCGCCCACTCAAGATTAGTGAGTTTTCTCAAAAAAAACTTGCCAATCTGGGTGTTGTTTAGATCAATGCTTTAATCTCTTGTACTTGGCTCTGATACCATGTGAAATTTCAAAGAAATAAAGACCAAGAATGGATCTGGATCAGATCTTCAAGAGGTGTTGGAAGCTAGATTACTTGATCTACTAATCAATCAATGATTAGATCTAGAATTAGATCAATTTTCCATCAAAAATCTAGCAAGAACAACAAGCAAATGATTAAACTTGAGACCTACTACCTTCAGACGTGTGAAGAACAGTACTTGTATGGACTTACAGCAGAGAGTGAAGTACACAAGTGTTAGAAAACAATAGAACCATAAAATCAAAACACAAATATGAGAATACTCAAGATATGCCTCCTAAACCAAGATCTTGCTTTATTGATTTCTCAAAGTGGATCCATCATGGATTAAATACAAAAATCATCATACTCTCTCTCTAAGCCACTTCCAGCATGTGTGAGACAGGTCATAGTGCTTATACATATCCACTTTGGCTAAGATTCCATTAATTTTTCACATCATCATTGGTGGCTAGTGTTCAAACCTTCTAGATTCCTACAAATTAGGAGATAGGTCCTACAATCTAGGGGATTTGACATTTGACTTGTGTGAAAACTATATACAATGGATCTGAACTTTTAACATGATATTTCACATGTGGGAGACCACTCCTACCCATGTGATATAGCATTTTCTACCACTAGAATGGTGCCAAGTGGCATAATACTGCTAAACTAGTTTCTGGTCAATTTAGCCACTAGTTTCCAAATTAAATGATATGCACAACCTATATGATCTATCTAAATGACTTAGGCATAGATTTCACACATGATAATAGGCTCCACACATGTCTAATAGGTACAAGTCATTATGGTATTTACAAGATTTAATCAAGTTAGCTTTTGCCAATTTTAACACTCCTCCTCAAAAGTAACTTGATACATTTATGGTACATCTATTTACAACACTTAAGGCTTATCGTTGCAGGTTCCATTAGAGGAACTTTGAGCTCCAAAAAGACCCTTTAAGAATTTGTGCAAGCTGTAGTTTATATTATTAAAATATTATAACACTAATACATTTGACTTGCCATAACTTTTTAATCGTAGCTCAAAAGTATGTCATCTAACATATCATTGAGAAGCCCTTATTTGAGCGATTTCCAATGCACCAGACTCCGCTAAATTCAAACTTACCACTAAAAAGTTATGCCATTTTTAGTGTGGACTCAAAATGTGGACTCAAAAAGTTACGTTACGTAGATTTCAAATTTGAGTGTTTTGATTGATCCATGTGTAAGAAAAAATTGAGAAAAATATAAAAAGAATCTTTACAAAGGGTCTTTTTGGAGCTCAAAGTTCCTCCTATAATGATAGGTGAGAAGATCAGCCAATGAGTTTGATGAAGATCTCTAAATCACCATATCCATGATAGTGCCTCTTTGATGTTGACTTCTTTGATGAACTTGAGAGCTTTGCAGCACTTGATCACTTTTTCCATTGATTTGTTCCATCCTTGAAACATATGGTTGATCTAAAAGCTCCTCCTCCTTAAAAATAGCTGAAACTCCATGAGAAAATAAGGAGTCCTTCTTGAATCATAAGGATCACAAAGATCCAACATCGTGTTACCAAGATCTCGAGAATTAGGCTCATCAACATTGGCAAGACTATGCATGTTATAATAACCAAGAGTTTGCATCACATCTTCATGCTTGATTTCCATGCTAATCTCAGATCTAATGAGGCTAAATACTTCATTATGGAGATGTGTCCTTAGAGGATAATTCACTTACTCTCATAAAGAGTTTACATTTTGCCTCAATACATGAAAAAAGACAAATTTTCACACTATGAGTGAACAAATCGCTCTTGCTCTTGCAAGACTGAAGAGCATACATTTGATGAAATAACCGTTTGCTTTCTAATTGATCTAAAATCAATTTCAAATCATTAAGAACATCAACTATGTTCTCAAGAGAGACACCATACTCAACTAGTATTGCTTTACTCTAGCTTTGAGTTGCAAAAGTCTCACTAAAGCAAATTGATTCACCAAATGACATAAGAGAAGCAAGCATGAGATGTATACCACTTGAAATGTGCTCCTCTTTCTTTTGAAATGTGAACCACATGAGTTCAACCATGTCTCTTGATATTATTCTTGGAATCATGACTTGATAAAGACTCTCCTCCTCAATCCTTGGCACACTTGAACCTTGAGATGACTCCTCAAGATCAACTTCTTGGTGCTCCTCCTTGATGGAAATCCGGGACCTCCATGTCTCAAAATGATCACAACAAACATGATCATATAATGTGAACTTCATATGATCATCAACATTACTTATGCTAGAATCATAAGTCCAAAAATCACCATAGCTTGGCATGATTTTTCTAATAATGAAATCAAAAAGTATTTCCATCTCAACAAGGCTAACTACTTGCTTATGAATTTTTATAATAATGAAATCAAAAAGCATTTCCATCTCAATAAGTCTAACTACTTGCTTATGGATATAAGTGTCCACTTTGGATGCTTCACTTATTCTCATAAGAAGTTTACAACTTTACTTTAAAATTGAAAATTTACAATTTTCAATATTGTGAATGAACACATAATTCATGATCTTATTCAAACCAAAAGCAAATACATCATAAAGACATTTCCATTTCCTTGTCTTTATACTCAATGTAAGTTTACAAGGAAAACATGCTTTGCTATCTATCAAGGCATCACACTTAACTAGTATTGCCTTAATCCACATTTGAGATACAAAAATCTCTTTTCTCATTGCACGATCCTTGTAATAGTGTCCATATCCACACTCATGGCAGCAGAGCATGTAGATTTCTTTGTTTGGACATTCAACAATCCTATGTCCTTCTCCGCATCCATAGCATTGCTTAGATCCACTCATATTTGTTCCTTGCTTCATCTACACATGTAGGTTCATCAGAAGAGGTTATGAAAGCCAAAGTTATGTAGGTCCATCATCATCACCATCTAAAATAGGATCCTTTACATCAACATCAAGAATGTTAGATCCATCCACATCACCATCAATAATGCTTGAAGATACTTTTGGAATGTTCCCCTCTTAAAAAATGACATCTCTATCAATAATCACCTTATTAGTAGAAGGAATGTAAACCTTGTAGGCTTTACTCACCTCACTATATCCAGCAAATATACCTTTCCTTGAAGATGGATCCACCTTGGTCCTATCATCAAGAGTTATATTGACATATCATGTGCATCCAAAAGCTCTAAGAAAGTTGACACTCGGCCTCCTCTCGAATAGCATCTCAAAAGATGTCCTTCCATCCAAAATAGCACTCGACCACCTATTGCACAAGAAATTAGCACACAACAAAGCTTGATCCCAAAATGGCTTATCAAGGCTAGCACTTAACCTCATGGCTTTAGCACTTTCATATAAAGTCCTATTCTTCCTCTCGGCCACTGCATTTTGTTGTGGGGTCCTTGGTGTTGTATACTCCCTCTTAATCCCATGCGCATCACAAAAAGCCTTAAACTTGGTAGATATGTACTCTCCACCATTGTAACTCCTTAAGCACTTGATCCGCAAGAGGATTGAGCTACCAAGATTTGCCTTTTGCATATCCAGCTGATTGCAGCTCCACACGCTATCGTACATCCTCCAGTAATGGACTTGTTGTCATCTTTGCAGCTCGTCCAGCTCGCATCACTGTAGTGATGCAGCTCAAATTCTTTCTCTTCGTTTCTAACTCTGTAGGTTAATCCAACATTTTGGGTACCCTTCAGATACTGTAGGATTTGTTTGGCCATTTTCCAATGTGCTAAACCAGGATTGGAACAAAATTGGCTAAATGCGTAAAGAAAGAAGGCCAGATTGGGTCTGGTACAAATTGTGAAGTACATCAGACTACCGATTAAGTTCTGTCAAGGTATACCTGCCATCTTCTGTTCTTCCTCTTCTGTTTTTGGGCAGTCATGTTTCATGAGCTTGGCTCCAACAATCATTGGTGTGGCTTTCTCTTCACAGTCCATCATGTGGTACTACTTCAGCACTCTTCTGGCGTATTCTGACTGACTCAAGTGCATTTCGCCATTTTTTCGATCTCTTCTGATCTCCAACCTTAGGCATTTTGTTGCTTCTCCAAGATCTATGATTTCGTAGTTTTCAGAAATCTGACTCTTCGTGTCTTTGATCAACATCAAGAAATTTCCTATCATCAACGAATCATCCATGAAAATGGTCAGTATCACAAAATCCTTTTCTACTCTTTTGATGTAGACATTATAGTCTAGTTGAGTAGGATTGAAGTCTAGAGAGTTGAGAAGAGCGTCAAGCTTTTTGTACCAGGCTCGTGATGCCTATTTTAGACCGTAGATGCATCTTTGCAATTGACAGACATATTGTCTGCTTTCGGGGTCTTCATAGCCTTCAGGTTGCTTCATGCAAATTTCCTCCTCTAGATCTCCGTGGAGAAAGGCTGTTTTCATGTCAATCTGGTGAATTTCCAGATTGTACTGTGTGGCGTATGCAAGGAGCAGCCTTATGCTTGTCATCTTGACCATGGGCGAATATGTGTCGAAATAGTCGACACCATATCTCTGCGTGTAGCCCTTTGCGACAAGCCTTGCTTTGTAGCGGCCAATGGTGCCATTTGATCTCATTGATTTGCAAGTGAGTGCTACAAGAAGAAGAGAGATCAAGGAGACAAGAAAGGTAATCTTTCTCATGATGAAGATGGTTTGGATGTTCAAAATTCAAATGATGATATTTTTGTGATGTCTTCATGTATGCTTGCTACTGATGGAGATCTAGATCCATGGTGGATTGATAGTGGTGGCTCACACATGACTTTTCACAAAGAGAACTTCACTTTTTTGTTGGCATATGGAGATGACAAGAGGGTGATCTACACGACAAATGATGGTGAGTGTGCAATCAAAGGGATTGGCACAATTCCTATTTCTCTCTCTACAAATAGGAATGATCATTTGAAGGATGTCTTGTTCATACCTTCCATTACCAAGAATTTACTTGGTGTGAGTCAATTGCTAAGTAAAGGTTTCAAAAGTGAGTTTGAAGGAGATGCTTGCATGATCAAAAGGAAGGACATCTTGATTGCAAAAGGTAAAAGACAAGGGAAGTTGTTCAAACTAGATGCTTATTGCTAACCAGGTTGGATTTGTGGCAAGTGATCAAATACCTATTTAAGAGGTTTGGCATAAAAGGATGGGACACCTCAACTTCAAGTCATTGGAGGTAATGGCTAAGGAGCAAGTTGTGATTAGTCTTCCAAAATTCTTAAGTAGCATCAATCATGTCTGTGAGTCTTGTGCTTTGTCAAAGTCACATAGACTACCTTATACTAGATCTACAAAGCCTTTTCAAGTTGTACATTCAGATATTCATGGAATTACTACAATTAGCACTAGTGGAGCTAAGATGTATGTCATTGATGATTTTAGTAGATTTTGTTGGATCTATGTACTAAAGAGCAAAGACAAAGTATATGATGTATTTGTTAAGTTCAAGAATTCAAGGGAGAACCAATTTTCCACGGCTGAGTATGTCGCAGCCTCGAAAGTGGCGAATGAGGTAGTGTGGCTACAAATGATGTTGGAGGTAATCGGGATACCACAAGACGGGACAAGCACGATGATGATGGACTCTCAGAGTGCCATCTATCTTTCCCAGGATCCTGTCTTCCATTCAAAAACGAAGCACATTCCTCTGAAGTACCATCATATTTGAGATTTGATTTCGAAAGGAGAGCTCCAGGTCCTGATTTAGGAGGCATATCTTGAGTATTCTCATATTTGTGTTGTGATTTTATGGTTCTATTGTTTCTTGACACTTGTGTACTTAACTCTTTGTTGTAAGTCCATACAAGTACTGTTCTTCACACGTGTGAAGGTGGTAGGTCTCAAGTTTAATCATTTGCTTGTTGTTCTTGCTAGATTTTTGATGGGAAATTGATCTAATTCTAGATCTAATCATTGGTTGATTAGTAGATCAAGTAATCTAGCTTCCAACACCTCTTGAGGATCTGATCTAGATCCATTCTTGGTCTTTATTTCTCTGAAATTTCAAATGGTATCAGAGCCAAGTACAAGAGATTAAAGCATTGATCTAAACAACACCCAGATTGGCAAGTTTCTTTTTGAGAAAACTCACTAATCTTGAGTGGGGGAGTTTTAAGAGTTAGTTAGCCTTGATATTTGTGCATCAAACTTGGTTGTGGGCTGCAAGGGTAGTGTTCACACGTGTGAGGCCATACAATACCAGTTTTGGAGCTATATTTTTCAATTTGATGCTATATCTTACTCATACACCCAAACTAGCAAGTTTTTGGAAACTAGCTAATCTTGAGGTAGCGAGTTTGAATGGATAGATAGAATCATTATATTTGTACCAAATATTGTTGTGGGATTTAGGTGTATTTACCACACATGTGAGGCCATACCGAACCTATTCTGAGCAATAAAATTCAGTTTTGGTGCTTTTAATGCCTCATACACCCAAAACTAGGGCATTTTTCAAGCTTTCTAATGCATTGTTTCTGTTCCTTTGATTTGTTCTTGGTATAGATCAATCATATAGATGATTTCAAGCTTTATTACAGTACATTAAATCTGATTCTAAGATGCTTTGGGTGTGCATTAAAGTTGAGAGTGAGAGATTGCCAAAAACCGAAGATTAAGGAGTGATTTGCAAGGGGAGAGATTGAAATCCATTGTACCTTCTTTCTAGATGTGTTCAAGAGTGAAAGGGCTGATACTAGAAGCATCTAAGTGCTATAAGTCCTCCAAGTAAAATATTAAGTGAATTTCTAGAGCACAAACACTCATAAAGGCAAAATCCACCAATACAAGTGATAAGCATTGTTAGAGAGTTCTAGAAGTGATTTTTGAGATCTAAGTCACATTGTTCCACTCTACTCAAAGAGTTGAGTTTTGTTTGGCTTAAAAGAGAGTCATAGAGGTGTGTGAGTGACATGTGTAGTGTTTGATTAAAAATCCTAAGAGTTCCTTCCTTTGTGGAGGGCAAGATCTAGTAACTCATTTCTTGACTTTGGTGGAAAAATTGTCTTCTTCATTGTGATCAAATCTTGCTAAGTGCCATTAGCTCTTTGTAAGCACATATATTAGTGAGAGAGAAGTATCACATTTCTGAAAATTTGAATTTCATTCCAACTCTGAACAGGTAGAGTCATTGGTACTTGGTGGAGTCCAATAGGGATGGATGAATTCAATTTTTGAGCAAAATTTGACATTGTATTTATGAAACTCAAATAAGTTCTAGTTCAACTTTCTTTGTGAGAGGGTGAGGGTCAAGTTGTGATCCCATTGGGAGGAGTCCATATTTGAGTGTTCATGCATGGTTGGGATCTTTGTTGTGAAAATATTGTAGAGATTCAAGTTTTGGGGTTTGTCCAAACTTGAGGTAGACTAGTCTAGTAACTTTCCAATCAGAGTCAAGTTACTTTTTTTCTTCATAGTGATGTGTAGGTCTAGAACCTATCAAAAAGCATTTGAGCTTTGAGTTCTCAATCATTTGTTACTTGATTCCAAGTGATCAATAGTTTACATTTGATTAGTTTTGAACCTCTAAAAACATTCATCTAGTAAGCCCAAATCAATTCTCTAGGCATGACTTCAATGGGATCTTATCTATTAGAACAAAGTGAGAGACTCACTTCTACAAACTATGGTACACGGAAAGTGAGGATAGAATCCATTCTTGTGCTTCAAGATCTAATAGATATAGTGAATGGGAATGAGGAGGAGCCTACTAATCCTCAAGAAATTCCCAAATTCAAGAAAAGAGCACGTGTTGCTCTTCATGTTTTAAAGCTAAATGTCTCTAATAAATTTCTAAGAGAGATTAGCTCTTGTGTCAATGCTCAAGAAGCATGGAGTACTCTTCAATCCATCTATGAGTCTAAAAACAATTCAAGAGTCCTTACTCTAAGAAATATGATTTCTCAAAGTTTTCAAAGAAAGGATAAAAGTGCTTCATCCTATGTTTCTAGAGTCAAGGATCTCCATAAAAGTCTTTGTTGCATAGATGATTCTATCAAATCCAAAGAAATTGTTCAAGTTATTTTAAATGGATTACATGAGGATTTTGATACCATTGTTCAATCTTATGAAATTAAAGAGAACTTACCCTCTTTAGAAGCCTTACAAGGAGTCTTGATAGCCGAGGAGTATAGGCATCAACCTCGAGTGGCAAGATTTGAGAGATTGTCTCTCAAGGATGGAGGAAGTGATCAAGCACTCTTCACCAAATCCAAGGAGAAGAGAAAAGACAAGAAGAATGGCAAGAGATCCAAGGACAACACAAAAGCAATGGAGAAGACATCCAAGGAGGAACCAAGCTCATCCAATGTGAAGAAGAACAAGTGCAAGGTTACTTGTTTCTCATGTGGCAAGAAGGGGCATTTTGCCTCCCAATGCTACAAAAGGAAAAAGCAAGCCAACATCACTTGTGAAGATGAATCTCCTTGTGACAAAGAAGATTCACTTATGATGTCTAACCTTTCATCTTCCTCTTTCAATCATTCTAATGTATGGTGGCTAGATAGTGGTGCCTCATCCCACATGAGTAGTGATAAAAACTCTTTTTGTAATCTTGTACCATACAAAGGATCTAGAAGTTGTATCTATACAACAAATGATGAGGAGTGCATGATAGAAGGTATAGAAAGCATATCTCTAGATAAGCTTGATCTCAATGATGTGCTCTATGTTCCTAGTTTGACTAAAAATCTAATAAGTGTAGGCCAACTCAATGATGATGGTCTACAAGTAGATTTTAAGGATGGTATTTTCTTGATCACAAAAGATGATGATATAATAGCATCATGTTCTCATTTTGGAAGGTTATTCAAGCTTGATGGAAATGGAAATGCTAATCTTTGCTCGGATAGTGCTACAAGGAAAGCTTTCAAATGAAGATCTATGGCATAGGAGGTTGGGCACATCCCAACTCCAAGGCCATGCAATCTATGTGCAGGTTGGAGCTAGCTCATGGTTTGCCTAAGTCCATGATCAAGGAGTCAAGTCCTTGGGATGCATGTGCATTGGCCAAATCACATGCAAGGCCACATCAAAGATCAACCATCAAGTCCAAAGCACCTTTGGAACTCATCCATAGTGACATCCATTTCTCATCCACCAAGAGCAAGGGTGGAGCTACATGTTTTATAACATTTATTGATGATTACTCATGTTTTTGTTGGGTTTGCCTCTTATCTTCTAAAATACTTACTTGTAGATCCAGCTAATGACAAGCATGTCATTGGATGCAAGTGGGTCTATAGAATCAAGCTCAATAATGATGGATCAATCACTAAGTTCAAAGCAAGGCTTTGTGCTAAAGGCTATGCCCAAATCAAAGGCATAGATTATGAAGAAACCTTTGCTCTTGTAGCAAAGATGGTAACCATTAGAATTCTCATTACTATTTGTTGCTTTTATGATTGGAAAATGCTTCAACTTGATGTTTCCAATGCTTTCTTAAATGGTTACTTAGAAGAAGAAATACATATGCATCAACCTCCGGGTTTTGTTGTGAATGGCAAAGGATCAAAAGTATGCTTACTTTTGAAAAGTCTTTATGGCTTGAAACAAGGTCCAAGGGCTTGGTATGAGAGGTTGAACACTTATCTTCTTTCTATTGGTTTCAAGATTAGTTCATATGATCCATCATTATATCTTAAACATGTCGGTAATGATATAATCATGTTGCTTATTGATGTTGATGACATCCTATTATGTGGAAGCAACATGGATTTACTTGTTGATACCAAGATCTCCTTAGGAAAGGAATTGAAAATGCAAGATCTTGGATTTTTACATCATGTACTTGGATTAGAGATTAAGATCTCTAATGACTTAGCTTTCATTTCTCAAGAAAGTTATGTAAGATTTATGCTTAAGAAGTTTAAAATGCAAGATTGTGAAAGCATAGATACTCCTATGGAGTCCAATGTTAAAGACACTAAAACTTGTGATGAAGAGTCCTTTGAGGACATCACACTTTTTAGAAGTCTAATAGGCTCTTTAATATGGCTCACTATCACTAGGGATGATCTTAGTTTTAGTGTGCATAAGCTTAGTCAAAGCATTCAAATTCCAAAGATCCATGATTGGAAAAAGAGGAAGAGGATCTTGAGATATGTTGCATCTACTCAAGACTATGGACTTTGTTTTAAAAGACATGATTTAAGCCTTGTTGCCTTTTTAGATTCGGATTTTGCAGGTGATAAGGTGGATAGAAAGTCCACAAGTGCTTATACAATATTTTTGGGAGGTAATCTTGTCTCTTGGCAATCTAAGAAACAAGACACTATCTCCATATCCTCATGTGAAGCCGAGTACAAGGCTTTGACTATCACAACAAAGGAAGTCATTTGGATCAAAAGATTACTAGTGGAGCTCGGGATCATTCAAGAGGAGGAAATACCTTGCATCAAATGTGATAGCACCTCAGCCCAATATCTTGCAAGTAATCCAATCATTCATGCAAGAAGTAAGCACATAGAGGTAGCACACCACTATGTAAGAGAAAAAGTTATGGATGGTGAGATTCTCCTTGAGCATGTATCAACTTTAAATTGTTATGCAGATTTACTCACCAAGCCTCTAGCTAAGAAGGACTTTGAAAGATATAGATCAAATCTTGGCTTGATCTCCAAGTCCTTAGTATTGTAAATATTATTTTTATTCTAAGGAGGAGTGTGAAAATATTGTAAAATTAAAATAATATTAAACTTAGAGATTCAAGTTTTGGGGTTTGTCCAAACTTGAGTTAGAGTAGTATAGTAACTGTCCAATTAGAGTCAAGTTAATTTTTTTCTTCATAGTGATGTGTAGGTCTAGAACCTATCAAGAAGCATTTGAGGCTACTCTTGTAGGTCAAAGGATTCTCAAGTCTTATCCATCTCTCTTTTTGTCATCTAGTAGAGAGGTAGAGGCAATGTGGCATCTAGATTGTTCTCTCTCTCCACGAGTTCTAGAAGGCCTCTTGTACTATAAATAAGGTGGCTTTGTACCACAAGAAGACACTTCTTCAAGTAAAGCTTCCATTTGATCCATTTGAGGTGTAATGTAGTTAGATTGTGATGAATGCTTTGCCTTCATGCTAACTAGCTTGCCAATGTTTTCCATCTCATTGTTTTTGGAATAGAAGCTAGTTAAGTGTGAAATCATTCATTCTCTTGATCCTTTGTACTTGCAACTGGCTCACACGTGTGAAAAGTTCTCATTTGTGAATCTCTAGATGTCTAATTTTTAAGCTTGGTGAAAGATTCTTGACATAGATTGTTATCAAACCATCTCATGTCCATTCCAAATCTCAAGAGTGATATTCTTTGGGTCAAGATGGATTCCAAAAGGGGTGATTGGATCTGATCTTTGTGCGTTTGAATCAAGTACACATGTCAAGTTTATGTGATCTAGTGTAGATCATCTTTCTTTTGTGAAAATTAGTGGTTTAATTTGTTGTCAAATCAAATCAAATTCAATCCAAATCTCAAGAGTGAAATTATTTGGGTCAAGAGTGAGTCCAAAAGAGGTGATTAAGTTTGATTTCCAAGTATTTGAAACAATACCCATCCTTTGTTCAAGAATATCAAAAGTCGAGTGAACTAGTCAATAGAAAATGAAATTCTAGGTGTCAAATCTTTTCAAAATCCATTCCAACTCTCAAAAGAAAGAGTCGTTGGTGTTTGGATCTGATTTTTGTGATTTGATAGAGCGCTTTTGTCTTAGTGATCAGATCAAATCTTATAATCCAATTGACTAGGTTGAAAAGAGATATGATTCAAAATTTGTGGTCTAGATCTTGTGTAGATCCTTCTAGATTGTTGAATATGTTCAAATCTAGTTTCTTGAGAGTCACAAATTACATTTTGAAAAGTCATATCACAAAGTTTTACTTCCTCATCATGGCATCAATAGGTGGCAACCTATTGGAGGCAAGTAAGGATCCTAAATGCAACCTTTGTGGCCAGAGAGATCACTTTTTCTCAAGATGCTACAAAATGAAGACCAATCCATCCAAGGAGAACTAAAGCAAGGGGGCCTGAGGTGAAGGATGGAGCTTCAAGTTCAAAGTGCAAAGGCAAGAAGGGAAAATCCAGGGAAAGGTGTTTCCTTTGTGGAAAGATGCATGAGGCTTGGAGTCTCACACGGACTTACAAGATTTGTCTTCAAAAGTCCATCACCACACATTTCAAACCTTTTGAAGTTTCTAATTTGGAAGTGAATTTCTTGGTTCAAGATGCAAAGATAAATGTCACTTTCATTAGTGTCACTTGGGATTTATTTCATGTCCTTGGAATGCAATTTGTTTGGAACTTTGGATACGTTCAAAGTTATTGTTATGCAGATCTTCTGGCCTCCTCTTGTTGAAGTAATGAAATCACTCTTGAAAGGGTAATCTTCCTCTGAATCGAAATGGCTAGGACCCAATTCTCATAGGCCTCAAGAAGACTCAATAATAGAGTCATAACAACATTGGTATCTTCTATGACTGAGCCAGTTGCAGTCATTTGCTCCAGAAGATTTTGGAAAGTGTTGATATGGCTCGAAACACTTACTGCTTCAGACATTCTCAAGTGAAATTTTTTTTTCTCAAATGAAGTTTGGAGGTGACATCCCTGATATTGTATAGGCTTGTTAGGATGTCCCATGCATCCTTAGTAGTCTGAGCAACACATATGTGATTGATTTGATTGTCTCTAATGTTGAGAGTGATAATGGCAAAAGCCTTGCCATCTTTCAGTCTCCATTTGGTGATAGTGGGTGCATTACCTTCAGGTTTAACTTTTGTGCCATCAACGATGTCCCACAGTTCCTTGGCTAGTAGTGTGACCTTCATTTTGAACTTCCAGAGATGGTAGTTACTCTCATCGAGTATGTTGATTAGAGAAGAACTAGTAGATGGATCCATAATGGTTGAGTGAGATCATTGGTAGAAACAATGATTTCATGATACTATTGGCTGTGCGCTTGCTAGAACAACGTCTTGATAGAAAAAAGACTTGATAATCCGCAGACAATGTGCAGATTACTAAATAGCCCACTCTAATACCATGTCGAAAATCAGTGGGAATGAGCGGAAGCTGATGAGCGAGCTTGGTGTAGAATCGGAAGCGCCACAATTAGTAGCAGAATATTCAAATTGAATGATTCAAACAAATGCTCAATGAAACAATAAAGTAGTGAGACTAAGAATTTGCACTCTGATTAACATCAAACAATGAGTACAGTGCTTGAAGTGATAACTTCAACTTACAGTCGTTGAGCATGATGACACAAGCTACAAAAAGATTAATCAGATTGAGAATTATCAAAAGAAGTTTCTTTTGATGAAGATTAAGTCTATCACAAAATATCTTCTATTTGCTAAATGTCTAATTAGCATTAAATGCTATTTGCCTCATTTATTAAAACCGCCCTTGAATGAAAAAAGTAGGCAGATTGTTAACGCAAATCAGATTTCTAACCAAAAGTTTCAGAATCACCAATGTATCAAAAAATGTACAATGACTTGAAGATATACTCTGACTCAAAAAAATAACGGATTTTCCAAGTTGATATCATTTCAAAAAATTCTAGAAAGTTTGATCTTGAATTTTTTAATCTTCAACTCAAAAGTTCGAGCCATCTAATTCTGGTTTTTTAGGATGCTCATTAGTGAATGGAATTGAGGCTGAGCATTGAATTCCAACACATTGTTTTCAAGAAGAATGGCAAAATGTGGATCTGTGTCAATCTGAAGGCACTTAACATTGTGATGCAGAAGGACCACTTCCCCTTATCGTTCACAGAAAGCATCTTGGATCGAGCAGCTGGAGCAGAAGCCTACATTTTTCTACACTGATCATCAACCTTTGCTCTACCTAGTCAACAAAATTGCAACACATGGAAAATCACTAGACGGCTACTCTTGTTGCTAGAATTCGATTTTTGTATATCAGTTGATTGTCGGCCAACTGTATCGAAGAGGGGCAGACAATATCATTCGTCGTTGTATCATGCCTCATGAAACAAGTCAGATCATGTCCCTGTCGCATGAAGCAATGAGAGGTGGACACTTTGCAGCGGATGTTACAATACATAATATCCTACAATCTTGCTGCTAGTGGCCAACAATGCACAAGGATACTGAAGCGTACATCAAACAATGTGATGTATGTCAAAGGGCACACAGACCAACGAAGGCAAACTATGAGCCGTTACATCCTATATTGGATCAAGCGCCATTTGAGAAATGGGGACTCGATTACATCGGCCCTATTAAGATCAAGTTGAAGGCTATATCCAATAACTCAAGGGGTGAAGACCTCTCATCATCCATCCAATTTCATTGTCATCTTGAAGACTCTATTATTATCATTAGAAGGTGGTTATGTTTTAAACAAATTTTTTACTAAGTAATAGTTGGAGGTCTTGAAAGACTCACCTTTTGCGTTTAGGCAGAGGAAGTGTTTGGGAATGTGTTTCCTACTAGCACAACACCCAATATTATGTTTTTGTATTGTTGGCTAGTTGTTTTTAACAATGGTAGGCTATACTCATTTTATTATATACATATGTACAATTTTCATTACAAAATAAGGCCAAGACAACATGGAGCAAGAGCCTCTTGACGTCAATTAGCCCAACAATGCATCTACCTTTGTGGTCATAGTTCCAAGTCTTATCCAACTCGACTACTATAAATGGGATGTTGGCAAGGGATTGGCCCAGGTCGTAATCTATGACCCCTTATTGGTCCATGAGTAATTTAGAGTTCATATGTAAATATATAATGATTGAGGTTTATTTTGTTTTCTCTAGGATATGAGTACTTCAGACTGGTTGATTTTCAACAAGCGTGCACTTTCATTTGGCATTTTTAATTTAGATAGACCACATAGAGATGCCATTTCAATCTAAGACAAGTGTCGACTATCTTGGTCAAAGCAAAATTTACAAAATTTTCAATTGCCAAGTACAAGGCCAAACTCTAGAGGGCATAGTGGCCCCAGTTCCAGCCAAAGTTTAGTGTATGAAGAGTTGGACATATGAGGGGCCTGAAGTTGGGTGAGCAAGCCCACAAGCCAAGGTCTTATCCATCATGTTGTGGATATCATAATAGTGGAGGTTGCTTTTAGACTACAAGCATTGACAACTCTCATCTCGCCCCATGACGGGTAGATATTTATACATAGTAAAAAATGGCCTCCTCTTCATAATATGCTTGAGTTACCACTACATAGCACATGAGGTGGAGTTCTCTTGATTTTGATGTCTAGTAGTCAAGTGTAGTTTTCAGCCGGCCCCATTTCTTGGCAAGTTGCAACGACACCTTTAATGAGTTGTCACTAGCACATGAGTTTCATTTCCTTTTTACCACCGCTTTGCCATTAGCACATGACATATCATTCCCCTTTTACCACTGCTTAGAGACAACTAATCCCATTTCCATGGCAAGTTGAGCTATTGGAGATCAATTAGACCATAAAGGTAGCATTTCAAAACCTTGGAATTACGTGAGAATGGAACTAGGCAATTTTTTCCCTCAAAAATATATCATAGAAAGTTTGAAGTTTGTTGATTATGTGTATAAGTGACAATTATTCTCTTTTGTACAAAAGTTTACGCTTAATATTATATTCCAAGAAAGTTCAAACATAAAAGCTAACTATACATAGAGCTCATTTACTTCATTAATAAATAGTTTGTAAAATTGTATAAACTCAAAAGATTTCAATACTTCTGAATATGTATAGTAAAAATCCCAATACCTAGAAGAGACACCGAGAAGTTACATTTAAAGAATGCAAAGCTCATAGATACTCTCAAGTTTAAACTTATTGTGTAAGAGGAGGTTCAAGGCTTCTAGAAAATAAATGATAAGTTTTCAAACATATTTGTGATAGGTAGTTACTTTGCTTATCAAATTGACATTAGGTATGCCAACATACTACCTATATGTATTCAAGGTCAAAGCTTAGGATTTAACAAGGCAAGAGCCTTGCTTCAAAGAGTTTATAAGGCAACAATTGCTAAAATGCCACAAGAATCTATAAAATGTTGGATTTTTTTTCTTAGCGGAATGGGGGATGGACGAGGGCCTTCTCCCAAGGATGGAAGCCGGAGAGCAAGACTCGATGTTAGGGGTAGGCTTGAGGCCTTGGGCCTTTTGACACAAATGTGAATATTTTTTCTCTTCTAAACTAGTAATGCCTGCCGTCAAATTGAAATGTGAGGGCGGCAGCCCGTGCCCATCCCCCCGCCTGTCCCCGTCCCCGCCCCTGCTCGCGCCCCTCTCCTGCCCGTGGCCTTGACCCTTCCCTAGCCTCTTTTTAGTTTAAAAACATGGGTTTCTGGGCAGCTTACGCTGCTCGTGAGAGTGTGACGGGCAACGTGAGCTACCCGGAAACCCAAATTCTTTTAGTATGTATAGATGATGTGGTTATTTTTTTTCATACAAGCTTTTATTTGGCAGATGGAGGTAAATTGTGCTATTTGAGGTGGATAAATGGGTGGGGAATCAACGATTTTATAACTAGGGTATGAAGAAATTGACTTGGATGGTATGACCTTTATGATATTGGGGACAATACCCAAGTGATATTGGCTTTGCAAATACGTACCTCAATACCCAACCTGAAGCCGAGCTAGTTTTGGCCCAACAATACTCAAGGCACAATACTCGGACTTAGGCCAAAAAGGGGGTCTTAAACATGGTATTCATAATTTTACATCTAATCATAGGCTTGCTATTTGGAGTAGATTACTTTAAGCTTGCCCCATTTTTTTTTCCATTGCTTGCATAATTAAATTGTAATAATTCATGTTTGGATTGATGATTGATACCACCATTGCAACACGAGTTTGGTTGATACCAATGTGTGACTAATCTAAAGACGATATTTGTGTTGCCCAATTGAAATAAAAAATAATGCTCTAATCCTAAGGAATTAGTTGGTTTAATGACTCTTAGGGAAGTTTTCAAAAACCATGACCCGACAATTTATATTGAAAATGTTGTGCTCGTCTAAAATTGATATTGTCATCAAAAGTTTTTAGATCTGTGCCACAAAGCTAGCATGTAAGATAATCAACTTCAGGGCTCTTCACCTTTAAAACTTGGAACCTTGCATGACGTCACCATGGGTCCAAGTTTCCTTTCTCTTCAGAGAGTTCTAGGTCATGGGATGCAATTACGTCGTCACCTCGAGCTGATGCAACCAATGTAGGCGTATAGAGACCTGTTGCCTTCTCACCAACAACAGAAGGGTGTTGCAACTAGTGTAGGCATATAGAGACCTATTGCCTTCTCACCAACAATAGAAGGGTGTTGCAACCAGTTTAGGCATGTACAGAGGCCCGTTTTTCGTTTCGATTTGCTTTTCTCTCAAGTTCTTTGTCAACTTATAGAACGATAAGAGGTGCTGGGGACATCAACCCAAAGAATGAAAAGTGCCGACTCGGGGTACATGTGAATAGGAGTGAAAAGTGGGCCCCAACATGTGAAGAGGCTATAACTTGTGGGTGCCTACCCAAAGGAGGAGGGTGCAAATAGAAAGGGCTGGAAACTTTTGGGATTCAGTATATATACTGTACTTGAGTCTTGAGTATTCCCTCTAAGAAAAAAAAAAACTGCCCAATCACAATACACATGACGTGGCGGATTCTGGACCGTGGATTTCTAGTGACTAAGAATCCCGCCAGATCTCTAACCGGGACGGGACACGTGACCCACGCATAAAGACTTTCTCGTGTCTTAATGGCAAGCGAGACTGAGGCCCCACACCGTTGGATGCTATAACAAGCGTTGAGATTCTGCCACGCTATTACGGGCTAGCCATTGATTTGGCCTCTCTGACACGTGGAGATCATCTGAGGAGTGGGTTGGAATAGGCTGTGCCTGGATGGGACATGCATACATCCATGCATGCATGCATGCATGGATGGATGCATCGCTCCTCCCTGGTCGCCTTCTTCCCAGCGATGGTCTCTCGTCAATTCTTCTCTCTTCATCTTCTTCTTCTTCTTCGTGGATCTCTGTCTCCCTCGATTCCTTGCTCCTCTTTTCTCTTCTGTTCCATCGCCGTTGGCCTGGGAGCAATTGCAAGATCTTCGGATCCACCTCCTTATTGTAGTTTTTTGAGGCAGATCTGTGATCGGAGAAGGCAAACCGCCTGTGATTTGCTCTTTAAATGCTCTTTTTCCATCCATTTGCCAATCTGTTGCACTCAGATCTGGGTTCAAATCTGAGCTCTTATATAGGATCCCTTTCTTTCTTCAGGATCTCTGACTTATTCAGTATTGAAATTTAATTTTCCTTCCTGTTGGTCTGTTTAGTTACGGGTGATTTACAAGTGTGAAACTGGTATCAGTCTAAATTCATTTCACTGTATAGTTTACGTGAACCTACGTCTATGCTTTTGGCACTACCGAGTCTCGGAACTGCGTTGCTTATTAGAGGAAAATTAGTTTTAAGTCGGATTGCAAGTCTGCCTGAGGTCTAAAGGCCACCATATATTCAACTAGAAGCAATATGGTTGTGTCTGAAGCAAGCGTGGGCAGTTATTGATTACAGTTAACAGCATGTTGAATTGTTGACTACACGCTGATGTGATGATGCCTCATACCTAGTACATAGAATTTGTGTCCCACAGAAAGCAACTCTACTCCAACTTGGTGATGGTAGCTTGATATTTTGAAAGATCGCGTCCGTTTTATAGATGCATTCCTAATTGCCAAAGGATCTCGCCTGATAAAGTGCATACGCTCGTTCTTGCCATATATTCTCTGCTAAGGCTTTCAAACTGTAAACTGTTGTGTTTTATTCAATTTTTATTTATCATAGTCGGCAAGAAAGCATTGTCGCGTGAGATTATTTTCAGAGCTTCGAATTTCGAGTCTATTAATCTACTTGCAAATTGATCTGTTCCATAATAGTGGGAATGCCTTCTGTTCAATTAATGGACAATGCCACACAGTCGATGTCAAGACAGCCGCAGCACCAACTTCTAAAAAGGGTGACATTAAGATTCAGGTTGCCTTATTATACACAATGGGGTCAAAATCTTTTAGTTTCAGGTTCAGATCCTGTTCTTGGAAGTTGGAATATCAAACAAGGTCTACCTATGATTCCTTACCACGAAGGTGAGACACTTATTTGGCACGCTCAGCTGTTTGTCTCCAACGATTTAGAGTCACAGTACAATTATTGTCTGGTAGATGATCAGAAAAACGTGATCAAGTGGGAATCTGGTGACCGCCGCATTTTGAACCTTCCCTCAGACCTTCCGGATGGTGCAGTTATCGATTTCTATGACCTGTGGCAGGTGAGGGAGGCAGCAACTAGGTTTTTGTATCGGTTTACTTGCTTGCTTGAGGGACGTAAATATCTGAAGATGTTATCGTCTTCCTGCTAAGTGGTCATGCCACTGTATACATGCTCAATTTTTGTTGTCTCAGTGGGGCATTCTTCTTTTCATACCAAGCTGTTTTCAGTGATATGACTTTGGAAGCAATCAATTGACGGTTTTTTGCCTATAAAGAGAATTTTTTAAGCTTTTCCTTGCAAACATTTAAGGTAGCTGCACTGCTTTTAAAACGAAGATTAAAGCTTCGGTTATAATAGTATAAATAGCCTTCTGTATGACGTTTTATTCTATCCTTTCTGGAAGGGAGGTACAGCTTGACTACCTGCAAAGCGTTACTGTACTGGCGTAGTGCTTCATTCTGTTGCATTGATCAAACATGCTTTCAACTGCAAATTGTTCTATTCAACCTTAATGAATTTGAGTGTTCTGCAGGATGGATGCGCTCCAGAAACTCTTTTGACAAGAGGTGCATTCAGAAATGTTCTTTTTGGAAAGAAGGATGACAAATACCTTGAAGACTTCACTAGTGAACTTCCAAACAAATTCAATGTTCCTCTTTCACAAGGTAGCATTCTGAATGAGAGATACTTTAATAAATTAGATTGGAGTCATTCTCATGATAGGTTGTTAGGGTGTCGAGATTGATGTGTGGCATAGTTGCGTAATCAGATGAAGTGCAAAAAAGTCAGAGTAGGTTGTTCTGTTTTGTGTTGGCCAACAAGTGATGTCTTCGTGAACTAGCTTTGAAGCATATCACAATAAATTGCTCCGGTTTTGAGATTGATGTCCAATGCTGTTTGTCATGGTATGAATTAAATAGAGCGCCAGGCTTTAAGCAATTCTTTTTGTGTTTTTGGCAGACAAGGTTTTGGTTCGGTTCCTTGTCAAATGTGCACACCTTAAAAGTGGCGAAACAGTAAAGTTTTCTCACCTTCCAAATTCATGAATATAGTTTTCTGATTTGGAATTATTCTGATTGTTATCGGAGTTTTTGAGTATGTTACCTTTTCAATGAGTTGAAGGCTTTCCTTTTAATGAAAAATTGTATAGTGGTATGCACATCAAAGTTTTGGAGTAGGCTTTAGCATAGACGCGAGTTATGTCAAGTGCTTGTGCATCAACATCTTCAGAGAACTTAGTCGTTTGCTCCGCTCCACACTTTTGTGTGCCTATCATACGATTTTTAGCAAGGGCTTTGTGTTTTGACGGAGTTGTTCATGCTAGATTCATGTGTCATTTTTAATTGCTAGCTGTTCAATCTAAATTAATCTTGTGGATAAGGCAAGATTACCTTGATTTCATTTCTACAAAAGCCTCTCGTCTACCAGCTAATTCTGGTAGTTAATGTGCAGGTCTATTTGTCTGGTAGTGCCTCTGGAGTGGGAAAATGGGAAACTGGAATACCTTTGAAGCTTCTCTGCACTAGTGGTTTAAGCTGGCAAGGGGAGGGTTTTGTCAACAAAAAAGAGTTTCCCATTAGATATCCTTTCCAAACATTTTTTTCTGGATAACTAGAATTGACCTCTTTTTGAACTTCATGATGCATTCACTCGCTCAATTGTCGTCTTAGTTAGATAATGCTCCATAACAATGTTGTAGGTTTCTTCACATATATATATCCTAAAAAAAGGTTGAATCTTCATCTGCTGCCGATGTATCAATTACACCATGAATAGTTTTTATTCACATTCTTGCCTTGGCTGCTCCTTGGTCCTTGACTTGGTTCATTTTGCTAATCTTGAACTTATAAGCTGAGTTCCTTTTGACGATTATGAGTTGGCACTAAAAATGAATGGTAATATTTGTTGATCAGGTTTTCATTGCTTGGAAGTTGGTACATTATCATTGCAACTTCTTGCCTACAGCCTAAGGTACACCATTGGAACACCTTGACATTAGAGCACATATAACTATGCTCTTCAGAATAAAGAAGGTAAAATCTCTCATGAGATTGGGGGTGCCAGGATATTACAATTTGACTCATTTGTCAGTAAGCCTTCCACAATGATCAGTGTTGCCGATGGGTTCTTCAGGGTGAGATTTTTTCCTTGGACAAATTCGTCTGGTTATCGATAGTGGGGTTGCACATCTTATACTTGGAAAAGATGGAATAAATTTGCTTGTTGGAAGTGCGAAATTGCTTCAATCTTGTTATTGTAATCATAACATGTGGATGTGCTACTTAAGTTATGTATTGCTACTACTCACGTTGGCTGTAGTTGTATTCTTTCCTCTAAAAAAGTACCTCAATTATTTTCTTTTTTAGGCCAAGCCATGGAGAGGATCTGGTCTTGCTGTTCCTGTCTTTTCAGTCAGGTCACATGCTGATGTTGGAGTAGGAGAATTTCTGGATTTGAAGCTCCTTGTAGATCTAGCAGTCAAGTCAGGATTACGACTAATTCAGATTCTTCCGGTAAATGACACTTCTGTCCATGGCATGTGGTGGGACTCTTACCCCTATAGGTAGCTACTGATGCCATTGTCTTCCACCTGACCTTCATTTGTCCTAGCCATGAATGTTGTTTCCTGTTTAACCTTCACTCGAAGTTTTTTCATATTGATTTTATCATCATGCAGCTCTCTTTCAGTCTTCGCGCTGCATCCACTCTATTTAAGACTGCAAGCTCTTTCGCAGAATATTCCCAGTGAAATTGAGGTCAGTCCATTTTATATAGTGTTTACAGTTTCTATAATGGGGATATCAAACTTCCAAGATAAAAATGGAAGTTAGACAATAAGTGCAATCATGAGATTCTCTTCTATTAGTAATATGTCAGCTGAGCTTAAGCTGCAACTTTTGCTCTAGGATGGCTCATTTATTCTTTATTTATTATAATTGATGGGAAAAAAATATTCTGCACCTTTGTCCTTGGATGAGTTGGTTTGTTCATATCCTTTGGACATAGTTGGTCTATCTAACAAGATTCTTGTTGCCGTATAATAGAAGTTGCTGGTTTCGATTTGCAGGAAGAAATTGAAGTTGCAAGGGACAAGCTTGATCTAAAGGTCAGAAACCTAGATGCTTGCTTTGAAATTACTGCTATTTGAGATATAATCATTCTACAGTAGAAGATTTTGTGTCTGTTTGTGGATGACCTTGTATCCCTGGAGTGTTTTGTTTTGCTTTGTGAAATTGCTTGTATTTTATGTGTAAAGATACACAAATCCAAAGAGCATTTTGATTTCACATTACATATAGTTGCACACCAATTCATTATTGTCCAGCTGATAGCAGTGTCAAATAAAGTAGTGCAGTATCTCAACTATTGTGCTTTTCCAATGAATGTATTTGTTATGTTTTAGTATTGCTTCTGCTTATAAAAATACCACTTACATAAAAAAAAGAGGCATTTCGCGTAGATGAAGCTGCATTTATGAGTTCTATTTGCTCCTTGCTGATTAAGTGGAACTTAAAAACAATCAAGTACAGTCGACAATCAACAATCAAGAACAATTTCCCCTTGAGCGTCGACATCTTACAGTGCTAGGTTTTCATCATTCATACTAATTTCGTAGCTAGTTTTTTATTCTAGCTTATTGGTTGAAGTTCATTCAAGGTACAAATTTGACTCATAATATGTTACACCTGTATTGTGATAAAGAAGAATCCTTTCAGAAAATTATAAAAATGTCTGAAGAAAGATCGGATCCATCTGTCGATTGCAGGAAGTTGACTACGAAGCTACTGTGGCAACAAAGTTGAAGATTGCAAAACAGTTGTTTAATCTGGAAAAAGAAGCTGTTTTCAGTTCAGCTGAATATAAGCGCTATTTTGAGGACAACAAGGTACACAGTTTTATTGAATGGGAATTTACCTGTTTGTTAGTTATTGTAGTCTGTCCTCCATCCTATGGATGATGAACTAGATCGTTCAACTTTTGTGGGGAGACACCCTGAACTTAAGCCAGCTCATTCCTTCTTGAGCTAGACAGCTATGTTGTACATAGCTAATTTTTCAAGGTAGCCTATACAGTGTACACTGATGTTATAGTATTGAAATGTTGGTTCAACTTTCTGCATGGGGTCTAGTGGTCTATCATTATTACGAGGTATTTGGTAGTGTGACTCATATTTTTATTCCAGCACTGCAAAATCCATGGAAAGTATCTGAATCTCTCAATTACTGCTCTATATAATCGTTATTTATAATGCAGGAGTGGCTGAAGCCATATGCTGCATTCTGCTTCCTGAGAGACCTTTTTGGCACTTCCGACCATTCTCAATGGGGCCTCTTTGCAGATTACACTTTTGAAAAGGTATTTTTTTGATCAAAAATTTTCATTGCTGCTTTTGTTTGTTTCATTAGTAAATACGAGCCCATTTCTGCAACAAGCAAGGCAACGCTTTGCAACTATTTCAACTTCAGAATATGTTGTTTTGCAGTCTAGATTTTATCTGGTAGTTTTATTAAAATCAGTTTCACAGCCGTGATTTTCCACATATCATGAAATAACTTTTTTTTAATTGCATGCCAATGTGGCTTTAGAAGTATCAGAACCAAGAACAATGTCAGAGCAAAGAGGTGCATTATCCTTTAGTTGCAGTGCACCTAAAGGATAAAACTTGGCGATAAAACACCCAATCTTTTTGACATGAAATTATTTTGTTGTTTTGAAAGTCTTTCATAAAGTTTCTTATAAAATGCAAGAGGACAGTAGGCATATTTCTAGAGCCATGGTTTTCGAGTTGCCTGCTGATATTCACCTATCATTCCATATTCAAGGTTTATAAATTAATGTTTCCATGCGTGTGCAGATGGAAAGGTTGACATCTCCCTATGCAGAACATTTTTCAGCTATTGCCTTCATATACTATCTTCAGTTTCACCTTCATTCACAGGTAATGATAAACTCCAATTTGGAAAAATTGTGAGATAGCACTCCTTCACCCAAACGTGGAAATAGGAAGCAATCAATTTTTGAACTCATTCCAGTAAGGAACAAGCATTACTGACGATTAGCTTGAGTCCATTGTCAGCTTTCAGAGGCGGCAGATTATGCACGGAAACACAGGGTGGTGTTAAAAGGTGATCTTCCAATCGGCGTAGACAGAAACAGTGTAGATACATGGGTCTTTCCAATGCTTTTCAGAATGAATACATCTACCGGTGCACCACCAGATTATTTTGATATGAATGGGCAAAACTGGGGTTTTCCAACATACAATTGGGAGGAGATGTCAAAAGATAACTATGGCTGGTGGAGAGCAAGGCTGACACAGGTTGACACTGAACCTGGATTCTACCATTTTTTGGATTTCTCGTTCGTTGAGGTCATCCCCTGTTTACCATGGGTTGAATATTAACTACTTTTTCTGGAGGATAATCTTGGAACTTGTCTTTTTTGTTGTGGAACCTGGTCACTGTCCTTGACATCACGTTTCTTGCTGCAGATGGCAAAGTATTTCAGTGCGTACAGGATCGATCATATTCTTGGCTTCTTCCGAATATGGGAGTTGCCAGATCATACTATTACTGGTCTAATGGGAAGATTTCGACCGTCCATACCTTTGAGCCAGGTAAGCTTGCTTACTAGGCTGTGTCATTTATTTGTTTTGATCTTCCCACGCGGGTTCAATTCTCTGTGATCCCACCGGTTGACAACACTAAAAAGCATTTACCTGTTTTTAAGATTGTTTGTAAGAATTTTGACCCATCATCCAATCAACTACATGAGTAGGAAGAGCTTGAGGGTTTTTGGATCACTTAGGGATGTGTGGTTATCTACTGGGGCACAATATTGGCAGTTTTTTTTGAAAGTATGCTCATTTATTTGACCAGGAAGAGTTGGAGAAAGAGGGCATTTGGGATTTCAACCGCTTAAGTGAGCCATACGTTCGGTGTCATTTACTGCAGGTTCTTTCTGACCCAGGAAGTACAACACTAAAATAAGATTGGAATCGATTCTGACCGAGTTTGATTTTTCTTCTCAGGAGAAGTTCGGTAATAGATGGACTGAAATTGCCAACAAGTACTTTTATGAGTATCAACATTTGTGTTATCAGGTATGTGTCTTCTTATGACTGGGAAAGTCGTCTAAAATTCTCTCTATTGATGAGAAGAATAAGATATAGCTAATACTTATCTCTCCTAGTTCTTATGTTGTTGGTCATGCCTTCTCTAACACGTTGAGATCATAAAACCCACGCTTCTCAGAACCGTGGGGTGAACCGTACCACGGTACGGTTCTTGTAATTAATTTCTTTTTTATGACCCTTTGCCCCACCAAAACCCCTCCCACGGAATTTTGGCCCTCATTTCCCTGTTTTTGGCCTCATTTCACTGTTTTTGGCACTCATTTCACTACTGTTTTTGGCACTCTGTCATAGAATCTGTGGCACTCACTGTTTTTGGCAGTCAGTGTTATAAAAAATCTGTTTTTGGCACTCACTGTTTTAAACTGTATCACTTAGGAATACAAATGGTTGAAATTTCTATTACTGTTTTTGGCACTCATGGAAGTAAAAAATAAAATTAATTAATTAATTATTTATTTAATTACCACGGTTCACCACGGTTCTGGCAACCAATCTTTGTGAACCGTACGGTTCTCAGAACCGTGGTGAACCGCCAACGGTTCATTAATTTTATGGTTGAGAGATTAAGCTTTTTTTTCCTAAATTGTATGATATGCTCATGCTGATATGTTGAAAGATCGACATTTCTGAGTTGTGCTGCAGTTTAAGCCGGAGTATAACACAGAAAAGAAAATATTTTTGGAATTGAAGGCCAGGAGTGGTTCACCCAGTTGGCTGATCCAAGATTTAGAGAAAACAAGAAAAGGGCTGATTTGTCTTTTGCAGGTAAACCATCAGGCATAGTTGTTTTTCTGTGTCTTATTAGAACAGTGGTGTATTAGGAGAAAAAAAAAGACTCTCTCTTTCTACCGCAGGACCTGTTTCCAAGTTTTAGAGTAGACGATTGATTGGTGGCAAATGGGTTTTCACTATTTAGGATGTTAAGTTGTAAACAGTCGTTTCTAATGGCACACAACTGTGATTTTGCTTTTATATGTGGCAGGAGGTTGTTCTTATGAGGGACAGTGTGGACTCTGGAAAATTTTATCCACGTTTTGGCTTAGAACAAACAGCTAGCTTTAAAGAGTTAGATGATCATAGGTAGTCTTTTTTCCATGTCTTCAGCTTCACGAAGAAATCAAGTGTTCTGTGATGATAAACTAAATAAGTTAAATTAGTACCAGTATTCAACATGAAGGATAGAGTTAGCAAGATGGTTTAGAAATTCGTTCGTGTGCTCAATGCTCATTATGTATTATATGTCCAGTTTATTTGTGTAGGAATCGTATATGTACCAATGTGAGAGAGAGAGAGAGGGAGGGAGAGAGCTCTATGCCTGTCCTAGTGCATATAAAGGCAATCCAAGTTTAGACCTAAATCTTGTGTTGAAGAGTATTGACAGCAGGCTGAGCTAGCAGATTGCATTGGCTCAATATCAAAAGTATTTCTGGAACATGCAGCACTACATGTTTTTTATTGTTGGTGAGGACTATTGATTTCAACACAATTTTTTTTGCAGCAAAGATGTACTCCTAAGGTTGTACCATGATTACTTTTATCATCGGCAAGAAAGGTTATGGAGTGAAAATGCTTATAAGACCCTTCCAGTGTTGATGAACTCATCTGACATGCTTGCTTGTGGGGAGGATCTTGGAATGGTTCCTGCATGTGTTCAGCCGGTATGACGACTGGCCACAATTTGAAAATTTTCTTTTCATTCACTGCATTTTTGCTGATTGAGCTTATACACAATCATTTTTATTGCACATAAACACAGATGTATGGATCATTTTGTGTGTTTTTTGAGCTTTATGCAAGCTAACTCCCATGTATGGGTTGCTTTTTTTTAGGTCCTCAAAGAACTAGGGCTACTTGGCCTGAGGATTCAACGAATGCCGAGCACTCCTGGGCAAGAATTTGGCATCCCATCTGAATATGACTATCTGACAGTTAGTGTACAGGCCCTATGTTTCTCAATGACATGTTTTCATTTCATTCTGTTTAAGTTCTATGTGCTAGGTTTCTGGTTCTGGTCAACCTTGAAATTCTCAAAACAGGTCATCTGTTCTTTGTAGGCTCTGACTTTCATATCATGGACATTAACTGTATTCTTATTGACAGGTATGTGCTCCTTCATGCCATGACTGCTCCACTATGCGTGCTTGGTGGGAGGAAGATGAAGGCAGGCGTCTGCGTTTCTTCAGAAACGTTCTCGGACTGAAAGAGGTGCCACCAACAGAATGTAACCCTAGTGTAGCCCATATGATTATACAGCAGCACATGGAGTCACCATCTATGTGGGCCATTTTTCCACTACAGGTAGCTCGAACATTAAAATCAGACTAATGACCGATGTCATTTACGCCTTTTGCGTTGTGATCTCATTGCTTCTGTTTTTTCTGTCCGCAGATGTTTATTGCCCTTGAAAAAAGGATCATGGCTAAACATTGTAACTTCATTGTTTGTTCTTTCCTGTGGGCAGGACTTTCTAGCCCTCAAGAAAGAGTATGCCAATCGTCCAGCCAAAGAGGAGACCATCAATGACCCTTCTAATCCCAAACACTATTGGCGTTTCAGTATGCTTCTCTTTTATTATGCCCTTTTGAAAATTCCCATGAACATTTACAACTTTCATTTCATTTTCATTATTCTGGAATCTGCAAAGTTTTAACAGTGATGTCCACCCGATTGTTGTATGCACAGGATTGCACGTTTCAGTTGAATCTCTACTGGAAGACAATGACTTCTTATCAATCTTAAGAGGTTTCCTGCTTACCAGCAAAAGAGCAACGCCTTCTGATTTCCCTGACCATTCAAAGATTATGAATGGCATTGTGCCCAGTTCCCCTTTTTCAAAGATAACAGGTGATGTTACTAAATTGGAGGTAACTCCAATGCTCCAAAACCATGTGGCTTCAGGGAATCTCCTGGTGACAAATTTTGTTTGATTCAGAGCTGCAGCCTGCATCATTCTGATGCTCATCATATATCTCCATGGTAAACTAGGGTCGAAAATTTTGACCCTTATGTAATTTTCATAAATCAGCTGTTCATTATTTCATTTCAAAACAATAAAAGAAAATCTCTTGGAGGGTGTAATTAACCTTTTACTTATTCTATGATGAATGCTATGAGAATGCTTGTATGTCTGTTCATATAATTTCTTAATAACTTGGAAACCTTTTGGTGTATATGAGTTACAATTTTTAAAGATGGAAACAAGAAATGTGGCCTGTCATCTGCCTCCCAGTGTTGCCGGTTGCCTGAATAAAGTCTATCTGAAGCCTATTTTCAGCTTCAGGAATCCAGTTGGACCATTTTTTTTCAATGCATATCTTCCATCATAAGAATTTGTTCTTATCAATTGATGAATTCTGAAAGCAAGCTATGTTCCAAGGAATCTTGTTTTACAAACAATGTATTCATAAGATTCTGCCTCACATAGCCTTGTGGCCATATGATTATCTACACTCTAAACATCAGGCAACATAGACAACATCCACAAAATACTGAGTAGAAAGAAAATATCTTAAGGTGCATCTTCTAAGGTATCGATTGAAATCTTGATCATCAATGATATTATGATGCAAGATGATGGGAAATTTTTTGTGAAATTTTAGTAAAAAACTGGATGTATGCTAAAAGTAAACTAGGTTTATTAAGGCGCATTGGTAATAAGAGGCTACTCTTCAAAATAGTCGACCTCCTAGATCGAGGGCATGACAAGCCTTAATCATAGGGTCATGTAGGCTAGATCAATGACTTGACCACTAGGACCCACTTTGACCATTGCCATTGTCCGAATGCCCATTAGGGCCCACTTTGATCATTTGCTAGTGCCAAGTGCCAAATGTGCCCAAAAGCCTAGGTTGTAGGTCTATTGCCAACGAATCTATGAGAACTCATAGCCTTCTTAGGTAATGTTGGCTATTACTGAAGATTCATACAGAATCATGCCTCGATAGCTACAACTCTTACACAATTACTTAAGAAGCAAGTCGTGTATTTGTGGATGCCAGAACAACAAAAAGCATTCGAAGAACTCAAGCAGAAGCTGATTAATGCTCCAATTTTAAGACCGCCTAATTGGACGATACTATTTCATAGTTATGTTGATGTGTCAACATTCGCTATTGGTGTCTGTCTGAGCCAACGAACATAAGAAAGACCATCCAATATACTATGCTAGTCGACAACTTAGTTCCTCGGAGAAAAACTATTCGGCAACAGAAAGGGAAGCACTTGGAAAGATATTCACTATAAAGAAATTTCGGCATTATTTGTTGGGTTATGATTTATTTGGCCGAATTGCTCACACATGCATCATTGCGATCCTTGTATTCTGGAAACTTCTGGCTCATGAGCCGCAAATAATCAATAAAGGACATTATTCCTTTCATTTCATCTGGATCTAGATCCTTCGTGGATGCTAGAAAGATGTCTTCATCTTTTGAAGGTACACGTTGCAACAATTTGGAGGCTCGCTCCATGCGTTCTCTCCATCATAAGAATAGTATTTCCATTGCATGGTTGGCTCACCATTCAACATTTGAAAACAAAAATAGTGAGGATTGGTGTGTCCTTCTAAGCCATCATTTCCTTGAGCAATACAAGATAAATTGTTTCCAGTGAACCATTCGTTCCAGTATTTCTACTTCAGTGCTTTCGCTACGACCGCCACCTATCTTTTCACCAATTCGTGCTAGCATATCTAGCATTATATAAATTGATTTGGACTTCAAAGCCCTATATATGACATTGAAAACCTGATCTATGTCTTCATGTGTGTGGCCAACCAAAAGAAATCCCATTTCTACCTTTTGGAAGATGTTATGTGCCACTAACATACAACAAAGACCAAAAATAAATTTATTCTTGTTCTCCCTCCAACAACTGTCAACTTGAATACGTAGGATCGGACGTGATGCTTGTGCTTTTCTTATTGCTCGCATTGTTGATGTGGCTTGATTGCTATCATGAGCATGCAAAGTATCAATCCAAACATCACAGAGCAACTTGAATCCATGAACCAATACCCCACAAACATGTGTTTTCAAAAATAGATTGCCCTCTAATCTGGCAGGAGTTTTACTGAAATGGGGTAATGCTGCTGTATTTTAATTCATTCCATCAATGGCGAGACACAAACATTTCTCAGGACATGATCTTGACTCTTCATTCCAATATGCATACAATTTTCTGGAATCGAAAACATGACGTAGATGACGACCTCTCAATGCAACATACCGATCACGCATTCTAGCATCAGGAGTTGTCTCTATTGCATTTTTAAGGTCATCACATATTTTGCATTTGGACATTCTTTGTCTTGTTGGAGTCTTGACATGTCCAGACTCTTGTTTCCACATCTTGGAGAGTGTGGATCTTGAAACTTCAGAAATACACGCGTCTTTAAGTTGTGTGTTTATAGTTTTGAAGACATCGTGTTTATGCATGCCGAGTGGGAGATGATGCTCGCAAATGACAAAGCCATCTTTTGATCTATGTTGTAGATGTGGTTGAGGCAACGCGTGCTTTTCCAAAATTCCATGCATTATGGCCAACCCTTGTGAAGAATGTCCACGTTGCTTGAATGTGCCGTTGTTTCCATGAAACTTGAACACAATGAAATAATGTGCCTCAACAATTACTTGCCAAAACATTCCATGTGAGATTCCCAACAAATTCTGATATGCTTTTATGCATACATTTTACCATCCAAAGTAGGTTTGAAGCGCAAATTGGGTTCCTCCAAAATATCAAACACTGCGTTTGACATTTCTCGTCTATGGAAAAAACATTTGAACATCTGCAACAAATGATTATGCTTGTCAGCTCCTCATTTTCTCCACACACCTAGTCGCAAGTCTTGACATTCTTTTAAGTTATTTGTCGAATACACAACTTGCTACAACATGGTTGCATCAACGTTTCCATTATATTTTCTGATGATAAAATATAGTCTTTTTTGGTACAACATATGCAAGCACATGTTTTCTTTTGAAACTCTGAGTAGTCCCAAAAGTCGATGTTGGACATACTTGAGGTTCTCTTTGTAGACCTTCAAAAATGTTATCTGCTTGTGACCATCTTGATCTTGTAGGATTGTTTGTAATATTAGCATCATGTAATATGGTACTTGTGTAATCATGTTCATCAAAATTGATATCCGAAAAATCTGAATTCCGTCGGGTGGACAATTAGCACTTGCCAAAATTGACGAATATTTCAGTGTACGCTTTGTTTGATTGCTGATTTCAAAATGACATCTTTTATTTTTGTTGTTATCAATAGTGTCTCCAACACACTTGTAAGCATTAGAGAAACTTAGAGCCCGACGAGGGCCTTCGTAAAAGATGCTTTTTTATATTTTTTCTTATTTTGGTTGCCATGTGGACCAATTGAAACCTTAGCTTCGGGGTTCTACGTAACGTAGAATTTTCCAAATATAAATAAAATAAAAACTTTTTAAATATATTGCTATTTCGTCGGCCAGCATGTGGAAATGCTATTGGTTGATGAAGCCTGCCCTTCTAGCTCATCACTGTCCGAAGAGACCCAAAAATATTGAAAATGAATATGACAGATGGTTGAGATGAGAAAATCGATGTACCATTAATGTATATGCATTGTCAAACCATGGTTAACAGGATTAACCAGAGTTAATTTGTGGCGCCAAATACATTAATGTTTTAAATTTTTACCAACACTTTTTTTTCTTCAGATTCATGGCTTTTTGTCTACGCAAATTTCCAGATTCATAGTTCATTGTTTCAGATTTTTGCATGCAAATTACGAATGGCGCCGACAAGGAAGCCGTGCTCCTCAATCGACTCTGTGCTTCTATTCAACGAGACAGATGATAATGGATTATGGGTGCCAAGAAAATATTCACAAAACTCTTGGGTTTTGATGCATCCATCATCAAAAGGAGCATTTCGAAAAAGAAAAAGGTCAAAACTATCATTTCGATAATATTGGAAGGCCAAAATTTGGATATCAGAACATCATCAGGAGGAAAATCTATTTATGAAATTCTAGTCCAACATGTATATATGCATTCAGAGATAAATGTGCAAAGATTCAACCGTCAGGATTACAAAAAAATCAACTGTGAGTATTGATATTTTTGATACTTTGATTTTTGTCATTCATAAATATCTAATAGTAAACTTGCCAATTTGATCATTTTTCTCTTGCAGATTTATATCCATCCAACATAAATGAATGGGAGCCAAGTGGATCTTTAGCAAGTGTGTTAGATGTTATTCACATTGATATTGGACAGCTGCAATATCAAGGTAGAATTACAAAAGATCTAGCTAATAGTGAGATCTTTTGCTTTGAATCAATGTACATTCATGATACAAAATTTTTTTTTTGGACAAATAGTACCAATTCCATTACCTAGTTTTGAAAGTGATGAATGGATTGCACCAGATGTTACAATTTCAGAATCATTTCGTTGCAAGATATATAATGATGTAAAAAATTCATTAAAAATGAGTACGGGATAAATAGTCAGATTGAGTTGGTTTATTTCCTTGAATATATTTGTGGATTTCTTTTCAAGTGTCAATGTACACAGAACCCCAACGATGTTTGTATGCAAAAATTTATCAGATAGTTTATTATCTGAACTTATGGATGAAGGCTGGGACAAAAGATCAGATGGAGTAATAGAATGCAGAATTAAAATGTCTTCCATGTGCTTCCGTTATCAAATTGAAAGACAAATGTTGAGCTTATGCTTCCATTATCAAAGATGAAAGAAAATAAAGGTAAATGGGTGTCACTCGATCAAGACTTGGAAGCCAGTGGACATTCAAAATGAAAAAATATTAAAATTATATATAATGATGCCGTTTTGACATGTGTTGAGGTGGAAGAAGATTGGAGTCTAAACTACATCCGGCGGGAACTATTGCTCCTACAAGATGATGTACTTTCAGACTTCAAATTCATTTTCAATGGTAAACTCGTAAGTAACTGTAAACAATCGATCTTTTATGAATAGTTTCAATCAAAACTTTCTAATACAAACTCTGTACTAATTCTAACTAACTTTGTATTAGTTTTATGTAGGTACGTAAAAGACATGAGCTCGAGATCATATGCAGAGATATTGTCAAAACAATCCAACTTATGAAATAACATTGAGATTCACTATAAGCAAACGTGCCAATCATCATGTCTTTTTATCATTATAGAAAAATTGCATTCTAGTATTAGACTATGGACACAAGCTGATTGTAAGAATTTATTGTGATATCAATAGAAAAAACTCATAAACGGGTTGTTTACAAGTGAAATGATAGATCTCTATTCAATCAATTTTCTATGTTTTCTATATCAGTATTAGGAACTGATAAGGCAATAGCTCCTTCTATAATCTCACCCTCCTCTGTTTTGGGAAGGGCCTCAATGCTTTTTAAGACAAGAGGAATATCTGCTACAAAATTGCCTTCCTCTGTATTAGGAAGGACTTTATTCCTTTTTTATCTTATAAAATAAGATCTGTATCCTAAACAACCTGAAAGGCTGTTAAGGCAGGAGCATCTTCCTTTTGAGGGCCCTCGATTGTAGGTGCAATGCTTACACCGTATTGGGCATAGATTCTGATCAACTCTTGCCGAAATCTATATACATCATTAGGAGTATACAGCTCAAGAGTGAACTGTCATCACAAAACACGAGAATCAGCAAATTACAAACAATGAAATATGAATTAAAATGAAATGAACTACAAATGAACAGAATATTACCTTTTCAATATCTACATCCGTTTATAAATCATACCATTCAAAAAATAGCTTCGTATTGTACAGGACGAACCATGCACAACTAAAAGCGTCTTGTTGTTGTACACACTGCATATATAGAACAAAAATTAGTAATATAATGATAGAAATTTTATTTATGCTATGACGGTACATTTGAATTAAAAAAGGAATACATGCATATCAGAGATAAATTGAATATACCTTAAGAGATTTAATGGTTATCTCTCCAATTGAAGTTGCCATTGTCGGTATTTTTTGAACGACATCATGAAGTAGAGAATCAAATTCTCTATGTGTATTTGCAGCTGAGTTTAATTTTACACATAGAAAATTTGATACTCCCTCCTTATTTATCTTCACAAAAAGAATGTTCAGGCTCCAATGCCGACTGCAAGAACCAAAATACAAATATCGATAAATTCATATTTATGAAAAAATTTCGTTCTTTTCAAAGCAATGAAGCATGCAACAATCCAGATTAAAGCAACAAAAACAAAAGTGCTTTTTATACTTATTTTCATATGGAATCAAATAGAATTTCGCCATAGGACTGCACTTGATGAAATAGACAGCCTTCTCAAAATTGGCTTCTTGCGCCTTTATCGCTCCCATGAAAAATGGACTAACTACAAAAACTGTACCATAGGAATCGAAACTAATACTATTCTGCAAAAAAGAAACTCCGGCCTCTACTATTGCATCTAAATTTTTTGTGGTCTTATCTTTTAGCTCAGCACAAAATTTGGGATCTAATCTAAAGCTTCTACGTGTATCTGGAAGAAAAAAATCAAAAAAATTGTCGAGAAGATCAATTTTGTTAGCTAGGTAGGCCTCATATTGATTATAATGGTCAGAATAAAAAAAACCTGGGCTGGATCGTATGGAATTCTCACAAAATGATTATGTACAGGAGCAGAAACAGAAGTGAAAACAATATTTACAGATTTCTCTGTTATTTTGTCTAGCTCCTCTTGGGTAATCAACACTTTTGGTGATGAAACCTACTGAGGAGCTAGACGATTAACAGGAGGAGGCAGGAGTGAAGATTCTCGATCTGAGTCAGATTCTCCAGCATTTGACTCAGAGCTCAGGAAGATACGGGGTCTCTTGGCTAGGATACATCTAGGAAGAAGGGAAGCAGTTGGCCTTTGAGATCCAGCCTTCTTGTGGACATGCTGCTTTCTCTTCCTCCTAGAGGTAGTAGGCACGTTGGTTCTATCCAGAGACAGGTCTCTGGAGGTGCTGGCATTATCAACATGCAGACCAGAATATCTATCCCAAAGCCTTTTGAGAATGACGAAATCCTTTGGCATGATGGTGACACGCTTACCATGCACTGTCAAAAGACAAGTATTCTCAAAAAACTGGGACAAAAAATCTTCTGCAGCACCTTGTAAGGCCTACATGGCTGTCACGACAAAATGAACATTTAGCCCAAGTGACAGAGTGACATTTCGAACAGATCGGCCGAAAGGAGCTCTAGGGATCAACAATTCAATTGATCTCTGGAGTTTTCTGATCTCCCTCAGCCAGATCTGCTTCCTGCCACGCCTATGGCCAGTACGAGGGGGAACACGGGAATGGGATGGTTGTACTGTTGAAATATTGGAAAAATCTATCTAATGTTGTAAGTAGGGGTCCTAGATGAATTGAGCTCTTTTGGCTTAGTAAAGACTCATCTTAGAATAAAATATTCAAGGTAGGTAGAAGTAGAAACTCGAGCTACCATAGGAATTGCCATTTGTACTTTGCATGCCACATTTAATGCATGAAAATACTAGGTGGCACAATTAGACATATTGAGGTGGCTTGAATAAGTCTAGATAGCTTGAGAGGTGGATTCATAACTCCAATTCAAGTCAAAGTAGGAGGAGAGTCCATGGATCTATATATATGTGATGTACTCTCATTGAGAAGATGATGATTTTTGTGTGTAATGCAAATTTGGAGACTAAGCTCTTTGTGCCCTCTCTCTCTACTTGCTTTTGTACATTCATATTCTCTCTCTAGCCGAGTTGAGGCATTTATTGTACTTAGTTTCATACTTTGTTGATAGATCTTGCTTCTAGCACAATAATATTTCTTGTATGATCAGCTTTCCTATTGTCAATCAATGCTAGTTTGATCTTTATGGTATTATTGGGCTTAGGAGATCAAAAGTACATGTGTAGGGCATCCCACACGTGTGAATTCAACATGGTATCAGAGCCAACCTAAGATTTACAAGCAAATCTAATCAAAAAGTTTGCAAATTTGGTCAGATTTTAAGCTAGAAATTGTCTAGATTCTACTTCCTAGCTAGTTTGCAGTTTTTTGGTGATTTAGAGCGTCAAACCACTTTGAATGGTTCAGATCAGGTACTGTACGAAATTTTAGGTGCAGGCACGTGTGAAATCCGCCCATTTTCAGTTTGGTGGTTCTCTCTCAGCTTAGATCTGAAAAGTTATAAGCTTTTGAATAGGTGTAGGTAGGGCGCCTAGACCTGTGGCAAATCATGAGTACATGTCATGTATTGGTTGAATGATCACAAAAATCACCCAGAAGTTGAGCAATCTCATCTATATGTGATTTTGGCAAAATTGAGAGGATCTAGGCAAATTTTTTCATACAAATAGATTGTATTTGAGTCAATTTGACATTTTTGGAGTATTTCACACGTGTGAAATTTAGAGAATCATAACTTTTGCCATACTTCATCTTTTTTGATGATTCAAATCTTGTTTTAGAGAGATTGTCAAACTAGTGAGATCTATCTCACAGTTTTTTGCTTAGTCTTACATAGGATTTGGTTTTTTTCCCTTGATTGGTTCCTATAGTGAGAAGATAAGCAGTTATTTCATCTATCTTTTTTGATTTCCAACATTCTTTATGGCTTCAATGGGTGCCTTTCTATTAGAAGCAAGTGAAAGATTGTCAACCTCCAATTACTCAATATGGAAGGTTAGGATGGAATCTGTCTTAATTCTACAAGATTTGATGGATATTGTACTTGGTATTGAAGAAGAACCACAAATTCCTCAAGAAATTCCAAAATACAAAAAGAGAGCTAGGATGGCTCTACATTATATTAAAATGAATGTCTCAAATGACATCTTAAGAGAAATTGGTGTTTGTACTAATACCAAAGATGCTTGGGATACTCTCAAGTCCATCTATGAGACAACAAATACTTCTAGACTTCTAACACTAAGAAACCAAATTTTTTAAAGTGTACAGAGAAGTGATGAAAGTGCTTCAGCTTATGTAATGAGAGTTAAAGACCTCCATAGAGAATTGTCATGCATAGGAGACTCCATCAACCAAAATGAACTTGTTCAAGTCATACTTAATGGGTTAAAGGAGGAATATGACAACCTTATTCAGAGTTATGCCATTAAGGAGGAGCTACCAAGTTTGGAAGCACTCCAAAGTGTGCTCATTTATGAAGAATCAAGACAAGAGTATAAACTCTTGAAAATGGAAAGATTGTCTCTCAACATTGATGGTAAATCCCTCTCTACCAAAGACAAGCACAAGTCAAGAAGTAAAAATCAACACCAACCCTCTTTAAGCAAGAACAATATTATTTCCAAGGAGAAAGGAGAAGAGGATGAGTCCTCTCAAGCTTTCACATCCAAGAAGAAGAAGAAAAACATCAGGTGTTTCTTTTGTGGCAAGAAGGGGCATTATGCCACTAATTGCTTCAAGAAGAAGAGTCAATTCAAGCAAGCCAACATTTCCAATGAAGAGAAGGAAGATGCTCATGCAAGTGATGGAGAGGGATCTCTTATGGTCTCAAGTTTTTCTTCATCACCTTTCAAGAAGGATGGTTCATGGTACATTGACAGTGGAGCTTCCTCACACATGTGTAGCTCCAAGCATTTTTTTTCATCCATGGCACCTTATGAAGGAGCCAAGAAGTCCATCTACACAACAAATGATCATGAGTGTGCTACTGAAGGCATAGGGACCATTCCCTTAAAGCTTTCATCATCAAAAGTTCTTTCTCTGTCTAAAGTACTTTTTGTTCCTAAGTTAACAAAAAATCTTATAAGTGTTGGGCAATTGCTTGATAGTGGACTAGATGTGAATTTCAATGTTGATACATGTACAATCAAGAAGCATGATGATATCCTTGCATTTGGGTCTAGATATGGTGGAATCTAGAAGCTTGATCCCAAAGAGTATGCTAACTCTTGTGATGGTGCTTTTGCTTCTCATATTTCTTTGGAGGAACTATGGCATAGAAGGTTGGGGCATCCTAACTATAGTTCTATGGTGTCCATGGTCAAGAAAGCCAAAGCTATTGGCCTGCCTAACCTTATTTCCAAGAATTTCAAGCCATGTGAGGCTTGTGCCATATCTAAATCTCATAAGAAGCCTTTTTCAAAGTCATCTATTAAGACTACACATCCATTGGAGCTCATACACTCGGATGTGCACTTCTCATCTTCAAAGAGCAAGGGTGGTGCTACTTGCTTTGTAACTTTCATTGATGATTTCACAAGATTTACTTGGTTATATCTTCTAGCTTCAAAGTCTATGGTGTTCGACTATTTCCTAAAGTTCAAAGCTCTAGTTGAAAAGCAATTTTCATACAAAATCAAGATTCTTAGAAGTGATGGAGGTGGTGAGTACACTTCCAATAAATTTCATGATTATTGTGAGCTTGAAGGCATTAAAAGGGACTTTCCTTGTGCATATACGCCATCTCAAAATGGGGTGGCTGAAAGAAAGAATAGAACCTTGTGTGAATGTGCCAAAAACATTAGAATTGAGGCATCCTTGCCAAAAGACTTTTGGGGTGAGGCCGTCAATTGTTCAAACTATCTTTGCAATCGACTCCCTCATGTTGCACTTGAAGGAAAGTCACCATATGAAGCACTTTATTTGAAGAAACCTAAGGCTGGTCACCTTAGAGTATTTGGATGCATATGCTTTGTCCATATTCCCTTAGAAATGAGAAAGAAGGATGATCCTTGTGCAAGCAAAGGAGTAATGGTTGAATATTCATCCAACAAGAAAGCCTATCGAATCTACATGCTCTCTACTTCTAAAGTAATTGAAAGTAGAGATGTAGTTTTTCATGAAGAAGAAAAGTCCAATCTAGGAGGGGCCAATATCAAGCAACCTCAAAATCTATCACCTTTTGTTATTGAAGACAATCAACATATGGAGGGGTCAAGATCTGAAGATGGAAGTCCTTGGATCTTCACTCCTAGAAGATCCATGAGGGAGAGATCCGAGCCTAAGAGGCTCCCTTATGATGACAAAGGAAAACGAGTGGATCTTGATTCCATGTATGCTTATTTTGTTTCTCATGAGGAGACCAAAGATGTCCAAGAAGCCCTCAATACCAAGGAGTGGTATGAGGCCATGAAGATTGAATATGATGCCTTGATCACCAACCACACATGGGATCTAGTGGATCCACCACCTAACATGCACATCATTGGATGCAAGTGGGTGTTCAAGATCAAGTACAATCATGATGGCTCCATCAACAAGTACAAGACAAGATTATGTGCTAAAGGCTTTGCACAAATATATGGCCTTGACTATGAAGAAACCTTTGCTCCTATAGCAAAGATGGTGACAATAAGAATCATAATCTCTCTTGCCTTATTTTTTAAGTGGAAATTGTATCAACTTGATGTCTCCAACGCTTTTTTGAATGGCTATCTTGAGGAGGAGATATACATAGAACAACCTCAAGGATTCATCAAGGATAAATCTAAGGTGTGTTTGCTATTTAGAAGTCTTTATGGCTTGAAGCAAGCACCTAGATCACAATATTCAAGACTCAACAACTTTCTACTTTCATTAGGATTTGTGCTTAGTGACTATGATCCTTCTATGTACTTAAAGTTTGATGGTAGTAATATTGTCATTATTCTAATCTATGTACATGACATTATTCTTAGTGGAAGTTGTTTGATGCTAGTTCAAGAAACTAAGGATGCGTTAGGAGGAGAATTTAAAATGCAAGATTTAGGAAAGATCCATTACATTTTAGGCCTTGAGATTGATTTTCATGAAGAGTATGCTTTTATTTGTCAATCTAGATATGTCTTTTCTATATTGAGAAAATTGAATATGCAAAATTGTAAAGGCATAGATACTCCCATGGAGCAACATGTAAAAGACCCTATTAAAGGTGATGAAAGATCCTTCAAGGACATCACACTTTATAGGAGTCTTATAGGCTCCTTAATTTGGCTTACTATCACTAGACCGATTTGAGCTATTGTGTGCACAAATTGAGTCAATTTATGCAAGATCCTAATATCCAACATTGGAAGATGGCCAAGAGAGTTCTAAGATATGTATCTTCTACTCAAGTTTATTGTACAAGAATGAAGATCTAACCATTGTTGGCTATTCGGATTCCGATTTTGCAAGTGATAAAATGGATCGAAAGTCCATTAATGCATATACTATCTTTCTTGGAGGCAATCTTGTGTCTTGGCTTTCAAAGAAGCAAGATACCATATCCCTATCTTCTTGTGAGGCCGAGTACAAAGCACTCACTAGAACAACTAAAGAGGTGCTTTGGATCAAGAAGTTAATCATGGAGCTAAAGTGCATCAAAGAGGATGATCTTCCCTTGATCAAGTGTGACAACATACCGGCCCAAGCTCTTGCAAACAATCCTATTTTTCATGCAAGAAGCAAGCATATAGAAGTGGCACACCATTTTGTAAGGGAAAAGCTCATTGGAGGTGAAATCAACTTGGAACATGTCAACACATCTTCATGTATTGATGATCTTCTCACAAAGCCACTTTGCAAAAGTGCCTTCTCAAAGCATAGATCTAATCTTGGTCTTATCTCAAGATCGATGCTTGATCCACATTAGATACATTTTTAGGAGGAGTGTTGAAATATTGGAAAAATCTATCTAATGTTGTAAGTAGGGGTCCTAAAAATGCCAAAGATGAATTGAGCTCTTTTGGCTTAGTAAAGACTCATCTTAGAATAATATATTCAAGGTAGGTAGAAGTAGAAACTCGAGCTACCATAGGAATTGCCATTTGTACTTTGCATGCCACATTTAATGCATGAAAATACTAGCTGGCACAATTAGACATATTGAGGTGGCTTGAATAAGTCTAGATAGCTTGAGAGGTGGATTCATAACTGCAATTCAAGTCAAAGTAGGAGGAGAGTCCATGGATCTATATATATGTGATGTACTCTCATTGAGAAGATGATGATTTTTGTGTGTAATGCAAATTTGGAGACTAAGCTCTTTGTGCCCTCTCTCTCTACTCGAGTTTGTACATTCATATTCTCTCTCTAGCCGAGTTGAGGCATTTATTGTACTTAGTTTCATATTTTGTTGATAGATCTTGCTTCTAACATAATAATATTTCTTGTATGATCAGTTTTCTTATTGTCAATCAATGCTAGTTTGATCTTTATGGTATTATTGGGCTTAGGAGATCAAAAGTACATGTGTAGGGCATCCCACACGTGTAAATTCAACATGTACAGTGGCGATGGCATGGGCGGTGGATTTGGTCCTGGCCATCATTCTCAGAAGAAAAAAATTAACAAAAAGAAGTTTGAACAAAACAAAAGTGGATGAAAACAAAAAAAATTGCGATGAAAGGGCGCTTGAGATTGATACTAGAACTGAATATCGGTTTCGAGCACAAGATCTAGACATATTATTTGAAGAAAAGAGATGCGTGAATGAAAGCGATATTGCACAACCAGCGGTATCGGACTCAAGCGCACTGCGAGAGGGCGGAAGCTGGAACGGTGAAAGAGCGCGCTTGAGAGCAATATCGGGAGCTAAAAGCGAAAATTTTGCGAAAAAAAACGAAAATTCCGAGGACTTATGTATACGAAATTTTTGCACATGTGAAAAGACGGCGAAGACACATGTTGTTAGATTAGTAATCCACGTGGAATGTTTGTACTGACAATGATGACCCAATTATGAGGCCACGTGGGCTGAGACATGTGCGCGAATCTGATATCGACGCGTGTCATTCGTGCATGTGACAAATGTCAGATCAATCATTCTAGGTATGACGCATTTATTTTGACCAATCACAATTTGACACGTGTTTCTTTGACACTCCTCCACACGTGCAAATGTTTATTTATAAATAGGTCTTTTTCGGCTCGAATTTTCATGCAAATTTACGATTGCTTTTCCGGATATCGATTTCAAGCGCGCCGCTTGCTCTCATTACCTTTCGTAGACTAATATGCGCTTGGATCCGATACTGCATCGTCCGATATCACATTCAAGTGCGCTTCACATCCCTTTTCTTTTCTTGTGCTTGGATCTGATACTCCAACTTCAAATATCTCTCTCGAATGCACGTTGCCTTGACGTGCTTGTCTGACCTGCGGTTTGCGCCTGAGAGCGATATTTGGAGCTTTAGTTCTGTTATTTTCGTTTAAAATGTCTAGTTTTGAATCCAATTTGCTTTTTTTTTTTTTAATGAATTTGGTATTACTGATAGGTTGGACTATTTCAAATCCTTTTTTCCTCCTTTTCTTTTTATTCTACTTTCTATAACTGAGGCCACAGCCAACTGTCTATTCACCAACAATATTGACATCGAAAGGTGGACATAATATTGATGGAGAGATAGTAATCAGAGACGACAAAGCCGAATGCGTAAGTTTTTGTCTCTTATCAAGTACTAGTAGATTTGTTATGTTAGATTATATACTGGAGCTTACTTTGTTTTTTTTTATTATTTCAGAAAACAATTTTCCTTGATGATTTCGCAATTCGTCGAGGAGAGCAGAGATCTTCTACTGGAGAATTTTCAAGAGATCATGCACTAGGGCACTATCTGAAGTCCTTCAAGAATAATGAGATAAGTGTGCCCATTCAAAGTTTCATCAACATGGTGAAACTATGAGTATGGCAATCAAGACACTGTCTTATTTTCTTGGAGGACATAATTTCAATAAGGCGCATAAAATAATTTTTGTAAAGAAAACTATTGTGGTTGAAATTTTAGGATATGGACCAGTGAATTTCATGCTCAAATCATCTCATTTTGCAGTGTATGCTGCTTACGTTGATCTGAGTAAGCATGAAAACTATGAGCTATTGGATTCATACGAAAGAAGAAAATTGTTGTATGATTCTAAGTTGCAACTTTCATTGGAAAAAATATCGGAAGCAGATTAGATACTGTTGAATTGTACTTTGTGAATATTTTATTTAATATACAAAATTTTATTGTGCGTCTATAGCCTACTGGCTTGTATAAATTTGCATGCTTTTTGAAATTTTTTATAATCCGTCGATTTTGTATTATGATGAATTTGGATTCTTCTGTAAAACCATTGAAAAAGTTGCAGTATATAGCTGTTTTTTGTGCTAGTCCCGCCATGTTGTGTACTTTTATGAAATGCCGCTCTTGCTTGCCAATGAGATTTTCCATTCCTTGCAATGACCATATGCTAAGACTTCCACTATTTCTTGCAAAGAATGTCGAATGATGTCGTAATATGTGCTGCATGTCATAAAAACATAATCTAAATCAGTACCAAAAGATGTAATTTAATTGCACATATTTGTCTATCGTAGTGTAAAATCAAAATCTTACCATGTAATGTGTTATATGATCAACACCCCACGTGTTATATGATCAACACCCCATGCACTTTGGACTGCATCCACAAATTCATTGGTTGTTTTCTGTATTATTTGAACATCAGTATTTGAAAATTTATCTTTTCTCAAGTATTTCACCATGTTGTCTAACTTTTTCCAAACTTCTACTTTGTGTATACAAGTAGAAGCTTCTTCTTCGAAATCTTGAGTTGTACAATAATTTCTTTCCAAACCGTGTATTGAACCTTAGATTGTTTTGCCAGAATAATTTGATAAAAATCTTTGAGCTTTAGATCCTCCAATGCTCGGCTTGCATGGAATATATACTGTTTTATCTGATAGCTTATCATCTTTTTTTATTTTAACGTGGCCTTTATGTAAGCCTGCTTTGGACAACACATCCTCTAATCTGGAAATAGCTTCCTTCGCAGAGGCTTCTGGCTCGGAATTTCATGCAAACAAGATGTGAAGATATATTATTTTTTCTATAATACGCACCTCCGCATGCAATGTACATATATGAACATTTCATAGAGAAATTGGTAGTACAGGTTTCCAATTAGGATCTTCTCGATCTCTTGGTATTCATGTACTCTTGTCATGTCTTTTGCCATTTTCATGCAGTACAAACAAGGGTGTTTAGAGTTAGCGCTATGAGTTACATTGAAAATACATTTTAATGTCTTCAGATCTCCTGCTAAATGCCATTCAATGTTGAAAGTGCCAATTCTAGAAATATTGAGTGGAACTCCCTCCATGTGATTTTTTATGGTGGCAGGATATGATGTTCTACTAAATATCCATGAGAGAATGTTATAGTTTTCTTTCAGCACCTATAAGAGAATACAAAAATGTGATTAGCCTCATAATATTAACACAGAGAAGATTTTAGATATGAAATCCATATTTAAATGATTATCCCTATTTATTATGCGAAGGAACTGCTATACTTGAAATGCTGCCAACCACCAAATATTATTTTCTGATTGAGCACTGAAATTGAGACCTTCTGAGTCTTTTGAATTTGAAAGTGTTCCATTCATGATTGTGAGATTGACTTTTTCCATTTTTTGTCCTTTTATAATTTAGACTCATCTAACTTGAGAACAACTATCAACTTGTTATTGACATTCTCATTTGTAATACCGTAAAAATTTATGATGAATGTTAATAACTGATTAGTGTCAATAATTTTTTTTTTGGAATTGTTATATGTGAGAAATTGGCAAAAATCTAGCTTGGTATTTTTTATGATAGAAGTTTGTAAGTGAATCTCACATGTGTGGAGGATGTTCCCACGTGTGGAGAATTGTAAAGTAAATCAAAATGTTTGATATAGGGGTCTCATAGAATTTCATAGTCAAGCATTTAGGTGTAGGATGTTGATAGGGTCAAATTTGACATAGATGGCAAATTATCCATTTCCACTTGTAATGCCAATATTGAGCCAAACTTGTGCCAATTAGAGTGTAGACAAGTGTCATGCTTTTGTTTGATGAAGCTTAAGAGGTCCAATAGGATTTAGAGGTGGAACCTTGTGAGGTCCAATAGAAAATTGAGGTGTGCTTGAATATAGTCCAATAGAATTTAGAGGTGCATGGATCAATGGTCCAATAGGATTAAGAGGTGGCAAAGTGTGATCCAATCATAGTTAAGCATAGTGGTAGCTCATGAATCTATTAGTATCATTGTACTCCTCCTTTTGGATCTAATTGATTTTGAGATTGAGTGGATTTTGAGTGTCATTGAATTTCTAGCTTTCTCTCTCTACCCAAGGAGAGCAGCTTGTTTTTACTTAGAATACTTTTGGAACACTTCCCACACGTGTGAGTGAGAGTTGGAAGTGATTGAATGCATGTAGTAGTGTGTTTTTGCCATAGAATCAAAGATAGATCTTGAATCTCAATCTAGTCTTGATCTTGGTGCATCTACACACCTTAGGAGATCACAAGTACATGTAGTGGACAATCCACACGTGTGAATTCAACATGGTATCAGAGCCTACCTAAGGTTACCATGCATTTTGATCCATTTGAGTGAAAACTATTCATCAATCTTGAGCTAGAAATTGTCAAGGCCCATTTTCCTAGCTATCTTGTTCAATTTTGGATCAAAAGAGATCAAAAGGACATTGATTGGGTCTGATATGGTACTGTACGGAATCAGGTGCTCAGACACGTGTGAGGAACATCCAATTTCAGTTTGGGAGTTCTCTTTCATGTTTGATCCAAAAATCTTGCTAGATAGCTTGTTTTGAAGCTATTTTTGTCTAGTTTCTGATGCAATCAGTTTCATTCCATTCGGTTGAGCCAATCAAAAGCTATAAGCTTTTGAAGAGAGTTAGGTAGGGCACCTAGACCTGGGTGGACACATTTGGTTTGGTCAAGAGATTGCTTGTTTGATCCAAAATCACAGTTGAATGCTTACCAATCTCATCTATATGTGATCTAGGCATTGTTTTGAGATCTTAGCCATTTTGTTTCATGCAATATCACTGTATTTGAGTCAAATTTGGTTTCTTAGTGTATTTCACACGTGCTAAGAGTGTTTGATCCTAAATTTGCCCATACTCCATCATTTGATGTGAAGTAGATCTAGTTTTGGAGAGATTGAGATAGCTAGTGAGAATCATCTCACAATTTGTTGCAAGATCTTGCATAGGAGATGGTAGCACACCATTATTGGATCCTATAGTGAGAGAGAAGCAACATTTTTTGTTCATCACTTTTATTTATCTCCACTTTACATGACTTCAATGAGTTCATACTTGTTGCAACCAAGTGAGAGATTGTCTACTTCCAATTATTCAATATGGAAGTTGAGGATGGAGTTCATCTTGATACTCCAAGATGTGATGGACATTGTACTTGGGATTGAGGAGGAGCCTCAAGTCCTTCAAGAAGTACAAAAATACAAGAAGAGAGCTAGGATGGCTCTCCACTACATTAAGATGAATGTCTCTAATGAGATATTGAGGGAGATTGGTGATTGTTCTACATCCAAGGAAGCTTGGGATTGTCTCAAGTCCATCTATGAGGCTAAGAACACCTCTAGGCTCCTCACTCTTAGAAATCAAATATTCCAAAGTAGTCAAAAGAGTGATGAGAGTGCATCTAATTATGTTTTGAGAGTCAAGGATATTCATAGAGAGCTTGCATGTATTGGTGACGCAATCAATCAAAGTGAGCTAGTCCAAGTCATTCTCAATGGCTTGAGAGATGAATATGACAACCTTGTCCAATCCTATGCTATTAAGGAGGAGCTACCAAGTTTGGAGGCCCTTCAAAGTGTGCTTATTTCTGAAGAATCAAGACAAGAGAACAAACTCTTGAGGATGGACAAGCTATCACTCAATCATGATGATGGCAAAGTTCTATTTGCCAAGCACAAAGAGAGGAGTAAGAAGCAACACCATCACTTCTCTAATAACAAAGCTAAAGACTAAGATGGAGAGGAGGAGGATACCTCTCATGCTTCTAATTCAAATCTCAAGAAGAAGATGATCAAGTGCTTTTATTGTGGCAAGAAAGGCCATTATGCCACCAATTGCTTCAAGAAGAAGAATCAACTCAATCAAGCCAACATCACCAATGAGAAAGAAGACTATATTGCAAGTGATGGAGAAGGCTCTCTTATGGCATCAAGCTTCTCCTCTTCCACCTTCAACAAGGATGACTCATGGTATATTGATAGTGGAGCATCTTCACATATGTGTGGCTCCAAGAACTTTTTTTCATCTATTATGCCTTATGATGGAGTCAAGAAGACCAGAAACTTTGCAAGTAAGCATGAGTGCAATATTGAAGGAGTAGGGATTATTCCCTTGAAGCTTGCATCTTCTAAAGATCTATTTCTCAACAATGTTCTTTTTGTCCCAAAGCTTACAAAGAACATCTTAAGTGTTGGCCAACTTCTTGATAGTGGCTTTGATGTCAATTTCAATATTAACAATTGTGTGATTAAGAAGGATGGTGAGATCCTTGCATATGGATCAAGATTTGAAGGCATCTATAAATTGGATCCAAGTGAGAGTGCAAACTCTCTTGATGTTTCTTATATTTCCAATATTTCAAAGGAGGAGGATTACACAAGATGCACATATCTTCTCTCTTCAAGTATTATGGTGTATGATTATTCCTTATTATTCAAAGCATATGTTGAGAAGAAATTCTCATTGAAGATTAAAGCTTTGAGGAGTATTGGAGCTCTTGAACGAATAGCACCATATGAAGTTTTACTCAAGATGAAGCCTAAGGTTGATCACCTTAGTGAACTTGGTAGTGCTTGCTTTGCACATATTCCCTTGGAAACAAGAAGGAAGGATGATCCAAGCTCATGGATCATGATTGGATACTCATCCATCAAGGAGGCCTTTAGTGTCTTTACACTCTCTATCTCAAATGTGATGGTGATTAGAGATGTCATATTGCATGAAGATTCAATCTTGGAAGTGGCCGAGATCAAGGCTTCTCAAGAAGCATCACAAGTTATCCTTTTTGAAGGTATTCAAGTTATGATGGGGCCAATGTGTGAGGAGGAGTTTCTTCTTCATATGATTTCAAGAAGATCTTCAAGATGCATGGCCGAGTCTTTATGGCTCACCTTACATGGCAAAGAGGGGCATCTTTCATGTTGTATCTACTACAACACATTCATATATGCTTCTCTTCCTTTGCTTGAAATGCTATCTTGCTTCATTGAATTTTTTTGGATCTCAAAGTTCAAGAAAAGCTATACTAGTTTTGTATGATGCTTATGGTATGGACATGTTTCTTGTCATTATTGACTTAGATGTGTTTCCAATACTTTTTGAAAGCAAGATATTGTATTGTCAAAAGTATGCTCTTGGTTCTAGTAAGAACAAGATTGAGCTTGGTACTCACTTTTTTGAAAATCATGTTTTCACATGTTTTGAGGCAAATTGTAAACTCCTCTTGAGATTAAGTGAAGCATCCAAAGTGGACACTTACATCCTTGAGAGATTAACTAGCCTAAAAAAGATCAAGATAGTCTTTGATATCAAGATTAGATCCATCATGGATATAGTTCATTGTATGTGGACTAGTCAAGCTAGAACGCATAATCTTGATAATCATCATTGTTTCACATCTTATGATCTTGATCTCCATGATCCTTATGAGGCTTGGAAGCCTCAGATTTCTCTATTTATGGTGCATCCATCATGCAAGTGGAACTTTCAAGGCAAAGATCATCATCAAGCATGGAGGAAGCCCATGATAATAATGGAATATTGGTGGAGCACTCTTCAAAGGCATTGGCAAGAGATCTCTACCAAAGAGATCTTATCATGGATATGGTGAGGGTGCTGCTATGATGGATCCCTTGGCTAATCTTCACTTCTTATGCATACCAAAGGATCCACTCAAAAAGATTTACAAACTTCTCAAGTGATCTAGTACCTTTCCAAGCTATTTTTTGAGGAGGAGTGTGAGAAATTGGCAAAAATCTAGCTTGGTATTTTTTATGATAGAAGTTTGTAAGTGAATCTCACATGTGTGGAGGATGTTCCCACGTGTGGAGAATTGTAAAGTAAATCAAAATGTTTGATATAGGGGTCTCATAGAATTTCATAGTCAAGCATTTAGGTGTAGGATGTTGATAGGGTCAAATTTGGCATAGATGGCAAATTATCCATTTCCACTTGTAATGCCAATATTGAGCCAAACTTGTGCCAATTAGAGTGTAGACAAGTGTCATGCTTTTGTTTGATGAAGTTTAAGAGGTCCAATAGGATTTAGAGGTGGAACCTTGTGAGGTCCAATAGAAAATCGAGGTGTGCTAGAATATAGTCCAATAGAATTTAGAGGTGCATGGATCAATGGTCCAATAGGATTAAGAGGTGGCAAAGTGTGATCCAATCATAGTTAAGCATAGTGGTAGCTCATGAATCTATTAGTATCATTGTACTCCTCCTTTTGGATCTAATTGATTTTGAGATTGAGTGGATTTTGAGTGTCATTGAATTTCTAGCTTTCTCTCTCTACCCGAGAGCTCCTGATGGTTTTTCTCTCTCTACCCGAGGAGAGCAGCTTGTTTTTACTTAGAATACTTTTGGAACACTTCCCACACGTGTGAGTGAGAGTTGGAAGTGATTGAATGCATGTAGTAGTGTGTTTTTGCCATAGAATCAAAGATAGATCTTGAATCTCAATCTAGTCTTGATCTTGGTGCATCTACACACCTTAGGAGATCACAAGTACATGTAGTGGACAATCCACACGTGTGAAATTCAACATTATATGATAGACTTTCTCCTTTCGAGCAATACACTTCATTGATATAAAATGAAATACCATCTGTTGTCTACATACCATGGTTTAACATGTCTCTTTTTTTAAAAGATGAAATGGTCGTGGAATTGGAAACTTTTAAATATTTACCTGTGCAAATGCCTCCTTTATCATCTTAAACATTGTTGCATATGCTTCCCTACTGGTGCTAGAAAAGTCACATGGCCCTTGAAGCAATGTAGTGTCTAATATTTTTCCAACTTTATCCATAATGCTATCAATAATTGAAGCCTTAATCTTTTTCATTTTGTTATTATTTAACATTGATTTCATAAATTTAGAAGTCAAGATAGGGCCTAGTGAGTTTCCAATTGAAATCTCATCGGCCAAATGGTCTTCACCAACCAATGCTGATCTGCATTGCAAACATAATGTTCATGAAAATGTCAGTAGAAATTAGGACACTCATAGTATTCACAGCAGTATATAATAAGCAAATGAACAAATGAACAAATAGCAAAATTAGTGATTATGAATGAATCAAAAAGTTCAAGCAATATTCAATACCAAATAAGCTATAACTTACTTGAATACACGGATTCATCTTTTTCTATGACCTCCTCTGGATGATAGATCACATATATCCTTGTTTACCAGTCTTTTCCTCTTGTTGTTTCGGACCTTTTTGTTGAGCACATCCATACCTTTAACAAGAGACAAATATGAGATACGCATGGATTGAAATATGCAATTTTTATCTCATCATTACTAGTTGTATAATGATTCAAAGAAGATTTCAACCTATGGATCTCCTCCTTAAGCATCTCGTTTTCATCCAAACAAGTTTTCATCTTTGTAGATTTTTCTTCGCACTCCTTTGATATTTTCCTTGATTCCTCTTCCAAATAATGTATTCTTTGCATTGAATGTGCATTCCCATGGAGCATCAAATTCTCACAGTATCCCAAAAGGCCATTTTTACCATGACTCATATAGATTATTAACTGACTCACCGAATGAAAATCTGGATGTTGCAATGAACATGGATCAATAGGATACAATGTTCCTGATGACCATAAATCTACATGTTTTAGCTTTTCCTCCCTGTATCGGACCATATCAGAAGTTGACAATTTGGGTTGCCTTGAATTTCTTGTCCTGAGCGGAGTATATTCTGGTGACAGATCCACATGAAGATGATAAAGCTTTGTCATCAGTACAATACTATAGTAACAAACAACACAATGACAATAACAAAGCTGGAGATGGCGCTAACGACTCTGCTGGAGATAGAGTTGGCATAGGCTTTTTTTAGAAATGTCACTTATAATTCAAATTTTTGAGTGTTCCCAACTATTGGGAGGGAATATTTCAGCATTTTGAAAATTATATTTTAATTGTGGTTAAACACCAGTGAAGTTTGATGTGACTAAACTAAGGTGCATTCATTTACAAGGAAAGTAGTGCGGGCAGATGCGTAAAGAAGCTAGAAAATGATATTATAATTACTTTATAGTTATTTTTCTCTCTCCTACATGGCATTTCTTATAGGGCCCTCTTTGGGCCCATACTTTCACTAATGAATATCTGAGTTGTATGTTGATGCAAATATATTACGAGTAATCACATCCTCGACATTGATATCTGAGTTGTACACTGATCTTGACATATCACGATGAGAAATATCTTCAATTCCTGTCAAGATATCCGAGTTGTAATTACTTGATCTTGTTGTATTGCAGTCGGCGGATATGTTCTCGACATCTTCTACACCACTCAAATAATCTAAATTATATATTAATCTTGTCGCCATTTTTTGGATGTTACTCCTTTCTAAACCAAAAGGCTGGCCCAACATTTTTCTGACGTTGCCCTTGTTTGAACCATTAGAATAGTGCTTAAAACACTCACTTAATGGTTCAGAAAATGATACATTTTTTTTTTTGCTGGAGTGCAAAGACTTGATCCTTAGCCCTTAGCACTCAATGGCTCTCAACCCTTGGTGCTTAGCCCTTACCCCTTAGTCTTTAGCCCTTGGCCTTTGGGTCTTAGGCCTTGGGCCCTTTGGTCTTATTCCTTGCACCTAGATCCTTCGCCTAGGTCCTAGGCCCTAGGTCTTTGGACCTAGTCCTTTACCTTTGGGCCTTGGCCCGAGTCCTTAGCCCATTTTGCCCTTTGGCCTTTGGCACTAGCACTCGACCTTTAAGTTGAAGCCTTTGACCTTTAGTCCTTGGCCCTTGGCTTCTGGCCTTAGCCGGTGACCCTTCGCCCTTTGTCCATAGCCCTTGGCCCTTGGACCCTGGCCCTTACCCCTTGCCCCTTTCCCCTTGACCCTTATTCCTAGCACTTCACCCTTAATCCTTGGCCCTTGCTCCTAGGTCCTTAGCCCTTAGTCCTTGCACCTAGGTCCTTCGCCTAGGTCCTCGGCCCTAGATCTTTGGACCTAGCCCTTAGGCTTTGGGCCATGGCCCTAGTCCTTAGCCCATTTGCCCTTTGGCCTTTGGCACTAGCACTCAACCTTTAAGTTGAAGCCTTTGGCCTTTAGTCCTTGGCCCTTGGCTTTTGGCCTTAGTCGATAACCCTTCGTCCTTCACCCATAGCTCTTGGCCCTTGGATCCTGGCCCTTGCCCCTTGCCCCTCGGCCCTTATTCCTAACACTTCACCGTTAATCCTTGGCCCTTGCTCCTAGGTCCTTAGCCCTTAGTCCTTGCACCTAGGTCCTTCGCCCTTAGCCCTTTGCCCTAGGTCTTTGGACCTAGTCCTTAGCCTTTGGGCCTTGACCCTAGTCTTTAGCTCATTCGCCCTTTGGCCTTTGGCACTAGCACTCGACCTTTAAGTTGAAGCCTTTGGCCTTTAGTCCTTGGACCTTGGCTTTTGGCCTTAGAGTGTCCCAGCAGACTGATCTTTATCAGTCAGCAACGATATCTCAACAACGTGATGGAAAAGTATGGAATGGCCAACTGCAAACCTAGTCTCTTTCCACTCGACTCTGGACTAAAGCTATCAAAGGAATAGTCTCCTCAAACTGAGACAGAAAAGGAAGATATGAAGTGCTACTCGTTTCAATCCATCATCAGCTCACTGATGTACGCAATGATCTACACGCGACCAGACCTTGCATATTCAGTCAGTACACTCAGCCAGTTCTTGTCAAATCCAGGCGTAGCTCATTGGAAAGCGCCAACAAAGGTCATGAAGTACATCCAAGCAACGACAACTCTCAACATCTACTACGGAGGTAGCCAAACTGCCAACATTTTTGAAGCCTACATAGACAGAAGATGTCGACACCAAAAAATTAACTTTTGGATTTGTATTTTTATACAACCAAGGCCCAATATCATGGAATAGCTGGAAGCAGACCTCAGTTGCATTATCATCAACTGAATCCGAATACATAGCTGCCACAAATGCAACCAACTTAGACGATCTAGCTGCTTGCAGACCTCAATCTTACACAAACACTTTCTACAAGAATCTATTGTGACAATCAAAGCACAATAGCGCTTTCTCTCAATCCGAAATTTCACTCTTGAAGCAAACATATAGAAATCAGGTATCATTACCTTAGAGAAAAAGTGCACAATAAGGAAGTGGAATTGATTTTCTGTAGAACAAATTACATGGCAGTGGATTACTTCACAAAGGCTCTATCAAAGGAGCAACATCTCAGATTTAAGGATATGTTAAATCTGAAGATCAAAGTTTTTCAGGATCCACATTAAGGGGGGGTGTTAGATTTCTTAAGCTCAGCCTTAAACCAATCATTCAAGTAATGAGCATCCTGAAAAACAAAGGCTGACATTAGAGGAGTTCTAAATCCAAAAAAGACCCTTTGTAAAGATTCTTTTTATATTTTTTCTCAATTTTTTCTTACACATGGACCAATCAAAATACCCAAATTTGAAATCTACGTAACGTAACTTTTTGAGTCCACATTTTGATTCCACACTAAAAATGGCATAACTTTTTATTGGTAAGTCTGAATTTAGCGGAGTTTGGTGAATTGGAAAGTGCTTGACAAGGGCTTTCCAATGGTATGTTATATGACTGCTTTTGAGCTACGATTAAAAAGTTATGGCAAGTCAAAAATATTAGTGTTATAATATTTTAATAATATAAACTACATCTTGCACGAATTCTAGAGGGTCTCTTTGGAGCTCAAAACTAATTCAATGTCCCTTGAATGTATTCGAAAAATTTACGTTTAGCATACTTATAGTGTGCTTGAATAGGATCTTGCATAAATTGACTAACAGCACCAACAACATAAGAAATATCACGTCGTGTGTGTGTCAAATAAGTGAAACTACCCACCAGCTGTCCATACAAATAAGCATCCACTTTCTCATATTCATCATATGAAGTAAGCTTCATCTTGACATCCATAGTTGTACTGAAAGGCTTACAATCCTGCATATTGGACTTATAAAGCAAATCTCGTGCATATTTGCTTTGTGTTAGAAAGACCACGTCTTCTTTTTGCCATACTTCAATGCCAACACAATAGTGCATCAACCCTAGATCGCTCATGTCAAAAGCACTGGAAAGATCTGATTTGATTTCATCAATTAAGCTCTCATTACTTCTTGTAATAATCAAATCAGCGTACAACACAATGAACACTATATTTGAATCTTGCCTTAGAATGTAAAGATTAGGATTAGCATCACTCTTTACCATTCCCCTTCGCTTGAAGTGTTCATCAATATGACCAAATTGTTGATGCCAAAGATCACTTCAACAATAGTGCTTACCATAGCTTGAGCAAAAGATCTCGCATTCAATTTGTAGAGTCGATTCCTGTTGACTCTAACTCTATAGCAATTACTTTGTAGTGATTCTTGATGTCTTTTACAAGACATTTGTTGCTGTAAAACTCAACCTTGAGTTGTTGATTAGCCATCATCCCAACAGATAGTAGATTATTAGCTAAGCCAGGTACATTTTGCACGTTGCTTACCCGCTTTATTATCTCGTTGGCTAACTTCACTAGTACCACTCCAAATCCTTCAACAGATAGCAATTGGCCATCGGCTTGTCCAACTTCATCACAATTGTGGGTGTCCTTGAGTTCTAAAAACCACTCTTTCCTTGAAATCATGAGCTTGGATGCACCACTATCAATGTACCAAGTATCCTTGGCTTCATCACTTGTCATTAATGTTGTAATGAACAATTTTGAGCTCTCACCTGTATCATCTTCATATTGATCCTCATCATATTAATGTTGATCAATATAATTGTTTTCATAATAATAATCATCAAATTGATGTTGATCAGCATAATTTCCCACTTGCCCTTTGTCTTTTCTTTGTTCTATCTCCTTCTGTTTCTTGAAGCATTCATGCTCCCAATGGCCAAGTTTGTTGCAGTACCTACAATTTCTAGGTTTATTTTGCTTGGAATAGCTGCGTCCTTGATTTTGGCCTTGATTCTAATTGCCTCAATTCGGACCATCATTGGTTTGATGGAAAAGAAGCTACGGGAGATTGTGACAGGTGAAGAAGCAATGCCAGTGATTGAAGAAGATCAACAGACATTTGACAGGAGAAAATGGAAAGCACAAAATGTCATCAACTTATTAGTTAGAGATGCAATTATTCCCTACATTTCGGATTCAGAAGGACCAAAAGAAACATGGGATATGTTGAAGGCATTGTTTGAGACCACAAACACATCTCGAGTGCTATTCCTGATTTCGAAGCTGCACACATTACGAATGGATCATAGTGCAACCATTGCTGATCACCTATTGAAGGTAAAGGAGATCCGTGATCAATTAGTCGTTGTTGGAGAGCGAGTTCAAGATTTTGAGATCGTGCAATTGACATTAAATAGTTTGACTGAGTCACATCAGATGTTTGTGAAAATCTTCTAACCTATGAAGAGTTAGGTGGATTGCTTTTGCAGAAAGAACAACATCAAGAGAACTTGAGTCATCACAACATGGGATTTGATAAAGCTCTTGCGATCAGAAGATGGGTGACAGATTTGTTAGTGAAAGACACCAATCAAGAGGTGAAAACCTAAATCGTGGATCGTTCCAACAATTTCAGTTTGAATTTCCAAACTGCATAGTTGTCGGCTCCTTCAAATTTGCTTTGCTCATTGAGGACACTCTTGTTTAGAGTTGCCATTATTGGATAGATGAGTTTGGATCACAAAAAAAAAAGACTCAATTTGAGCACACAACACCACAGAACTGTATATTTATGGTTGTACACCTGATATCGGAATGGCGCGTAGATGTACGACTGTTCAGGGTTCTCTGTAGCTCGCGCATGTGGTCCAATATTGGTATGGATATGTGATATTGGAATGGCGCGTGGATGTACGACTTTTCAGAATTCTTTTAGCTTGCGCATGTGGATTCAATATTGTTACGAACATGCAATATCGGAACGACGCATGGATATACGACTTTTCGAAATTCTCTCTAGCTCGCGCGCATGGATTTGATATTGGTACGGACGAGATGAAAAGTAGAGGGAATATAAGAACTTTCAGAGGGAATATTCGAAGTGTGTGATCGTTCAAAAGACAAATATCAGTAATGTGAAAAGTATGAAACCTCATAAACTCTGAATGGCAATACTAGACACTGTCTAGTGTAATCTACAGTTTTCCAAATTGACAAATTAGAGATTTTTTGACAAACCTCTCTCACAAATGACACTTTTCACAAAAGCTAGGAATTATTATAAAAATCTCCCCACTCTATTCAAGAGGAGGCCAAGTGTCAACTTTTTGTTCGATATAATGAGGTGAGTAAAGCCTACAAGGTCTACATACCTTCTACTAACAAAGTGATTGTTGGTAGAGATGTCATTTTTTATGAGGGAAACATTCCAAAAGTATCTTCAAGTACTATTGATGGTGATGTGGATGGATCTAACATTCTTGATGTTGATGTATTGGATCCTACTTTAGATGGTGATGATGATGGAACTTCCAAGTCAAAAGCCAAGAAGAACATCAAGGGAAAGACAAATGCCTTCAAGGCTCACATATGATGAGAAGGGTAAGCAAGTGGAAGTGACTCATTTTGCTTTTCTCACATATTTTGGTGAATCTTCTTGTGTAGATGGATCTACACAAGTAGATGGATCTTTTCATGATTTTATAGCAAGTAATGGATTTGGAAAATAGGTTTTTTTGAATGACTTTGATGGTCAAGTTGATGATCAAGAGGTTGATCTCAAAGGACTTCAACAAGGCAAAAAGGAAGGTGGCAATTCAGAGTTAGTCATGAGCATCAAAGGATAGTCAACTGGCAAAGTTGTTATGGATCCATTTTTGCAGGTTATTGAAGACTCAAGTAAGGTCAAAGGAGCAACAAGGAATTCTTTTTCAAGTTTATTTTACTTGTTCTATCTCATGTTTGAGCATTTTCATGTGGATGTGTGCAAATTCTCAAGATATGGTAAAACTAGCTACATTGGTGAGCATCAATTTGGTAATGGATTTGTACTAGAATTCTTGGCTGGTTTTGTTGATGGAAATGAAGCTATTGGAGGCTCATTATATCACTCATTCATGATCAAGTCATCAAGTGATGATGGCATCTTGTGGAAGATGGAGATGGAGGCTCATTCATAGAGTTTCATGGTGGATACATGGCAAGAAAGGACAAAGATGGAGGAAGCAAGCAAGCATTGGTTGATCACTCACATTTATTGTTTGGTTGCTGTAACTTTCCAGATATTTCAAAGTTTATAGCATGGAAGAATAATCTCATTTACATTCTATTTGGTTCTTCATGTTCTAGTTACATCTTGACATGTAAAATTGATGTAAGAAATAGTGAAGCATCCCAAGTGGATACCATTCTCTATATCAATTGTGGAAACTAATTTAGATCATTAGAAAGGAGGCCTATACTTAGGATGGAGATCATTATAAACTTGGATCAAAGTTCTATGGCTAAGCTAAAACTAGTTGAAGAGGGAGTGTGAGAAATTATCAACAAGTTTGATAGTTTAGTCAAAATGGGTCATAGTTTGATAAAATGCCAAATACACATTTGAGGCCAACTTTCATATTAGACTTAGAGTTTGACTTTTCAAAGTTATATTAGTCTAAAAGTATTTGAATAAACACTTTTTGAAAGTGTGGGAATTTTAGAAGTCGACTTTGAATATATTCAAATTTGAATGTAGGGTACATTGAATCTAGTCCTAAAAATAGTAGAGTTTTTCATATTGGAGGGAAACCAAGTGGCAATTTTGGTTTTGGGCCTACTATAAAAGGATGTGAGAAGGGAGAATACTCTCTCTCTCTCTCTCTCTCTCTCTCTCTCTCTCTCTCTCTCTCTCTCTCTCTCTCTCTCTCTCTCTCTCTCTCTCTCTCTCGTTGGGGATGTGTGATGACTGATGAATTCGTTGGATTTGCGACAATTTTGCGATAGCAAATCAGTCACGACTCTCTTCAGATCGGATGGAGTTCAGATGCTATCATTGGACACTGCTAGCTGAATCACTCCTACAGTCCTCCAGAGTGTAGTCAGTCACTACTGATCTACGTTCATAAAATTAATACAGCATTCAACATAGTTTCAACCAAAGTGCGGAATTCAAAATGAACAAGAAGAAACTCAAACACGCGATTAACAGCAAAAACATTTGCATTCGAGATCAGACACAACTCAAATTGATATGTGCGCGAAGGCTACAATATCATCTATTGATTTCTTTTCTATAATTCTTTGAGCACTACGTGCATACCCACGTAGTGCATTGGCGTGAGAGAAATGCAGTTCTTTCACGAGTAATCGTCTCGCTTTACTAGCGGACAGTTGGATCTTCTGATCCTAGATAGAATTGTCTTCACACGTAGGTGGACAAGTATTTTGTATTTTTTGTCTTGATTTCTTACTAGCATCAGACTATTACATTACACTGTATTTGTATTCTGCTGATCTATATGTCAAGTATCATCCAGTAAGTATGGTCGCTCTATGTAAATCTAAGATTAGAGTGATTAAGCAACTAGTCAGGGAGTTACAAGAGTGGCAGATTAGCCATGACCTAAAATGTATCTGCTGACATCATACCATCAGATCAAATATCTGTACTTCTGGGTACTTGCATGATCTTAGCTGGTACTCTTTGGAGTGTGAGAGAAAAACGGGTTTCGTTTTGCTCGTAGGCCTTTCTCTCGTACTGGACTGCAAAGGAATCTCGTTCGTGGATCTTTCGTGTTCGCAAATTGTTCGTCTTCGTCTCCTTTGACTTTCATGTTCGCGAACCGTTCATGTTCGTTTCCTTTGACTTTCGTGTTCGCAAAACTTTTTGTGCTTCGTGTCTCTAGATCTTTGAGTTCGTGAATGTCTTCGTCGGGCTGAGGGCTGAAAGCTAGCAAGGCTTTGTAGTTGGAAACATTTCGTTTCTTCAGCTCCCTCTCAAAGCATGATAGCTTTACGATCCCGAGATTGCTCCTTTGTCTCTCAAAGAGTCCTTTGTCCAGGGCTTTGGTGAAGATCTCAGCAACCATGTCTCTCGTTCCGATGAAAGTGGTCTGTAGCATCTTCTTCTCAATTAGATCCCTGGTCAAGTGGTACTTAATCACAATGTGCTTTGTTCTGGAATGGAACATCGGATTTTTTTTCAGGTGTATTGCAGGGGTGTTGTCCATCTGCAAGACCAAAGGCTCGTTCCTTGTTTCGCCCAATTCATCCAGAAACTGCCTTAGCCAAATTAATTCGTTGGCCATCTCCACTGCTGCTACGTACTCTACTTCGCAGGATGACTGGGCTACAACGGTCTGCTTCTTGCTAACCCAGAGAACTGCTACTCTAGATGCAATGGTGCATCCTCCTGAGATGCTTTTACAATCGTCCTTGAGAGATGCCCAACTAGCATCGCTGCAGGAAAGTATCCTAAAACCTGCACCATGACAATTATACAAGCCATAATCCCTCGTTAATTGAAGGTATTGCAAAATTCGTTTTGCAGTCTTCCAATGTGTCAAGCTTGGATTCATGCAAAATTGGCTCATCCTGAATATTGCATAAGCAATATCAAGACGTGTGTTGTCTGCAAGGTACATCAGTGATCCTATCAGCTTCCTATAAGGTGTGAGCTGCATCGGTTCTCTCTCTTTCTCATTCTTTGGACAGTCATCATTCGTCAGCACCGTCCCTGCGTTGGAGTGTTTGCTCCTTTGCAGTTTAGCATCCCAAAGTCCTCTAGGATCTTTTGGGTGTATCTGGACTAGTGAAGGTATAACTTACCTCCCTCGTAGTCCCTTTCAATTTGCGAGCCTAGGTAACACCTGGCTTCTCCTAGATCCATTATCTCGAAATGTTTTGAGATGTCTGTCTTTACTTTAGCTATTAGTTGCTCACTCCTGCAAAGTATCAGAGTGTCGTCCACATACACAGCCACAATGATGATCTGCCCATCTATAACTCTGACATATACATTGGAATTAGCCAATAGAGGCTTGAATCCTAATGATTTCAGGGCTTGGTCTTTCTTCTTGTACCATTGTCGGACTGATTGTTTCAGACCGTAGATGCTTCTATCCATTTTGCATGCATAGTCAGGAAGTGAATTCGAGACATATCCTAGGGGTTGATCCATGTAGACCTCTTCATCTAATTTGCCATGAAGAAGGCTGTCTTCTCGTCCACAATGTGGCTCTTGAGGTAATAAGCTGCTGCATATGCAAATAACAAACGTAGGGACGAATTTTTGACGACAGGAAGAATGCCATTGTTTTTCTTTTAGCCTTTTTTTGGGAGAAGGTTTCAGAGTAGTCAATACCGTATCTCTGAGAGAAACCCTTCGCTACCAGTCTTGCCTTGTATTTCGTGATGTTTCCATCTGGTCCGTATTTGAGTTGGAAAACCTAGTTGTATTTGATAGTCTTGTGCTTATGTGGTAATGGCTCCAACATCCATACCTGGTTCTTCCTCATGGAATCCATCTCTTCGTTCATGGCTTGGATCCATCTGTCCTTTACTGGACCTTCAATCGCCTCCTCGAAAGTTTGTGGTTCACCATTGAACCCACAGAACTCTTCTGATGTGGAAGCTGAGATACCTGGCACATATCTTGCTGGCGCTCTTCGTGGTCTTGTTGACCTTTTGGGGGATCCTCCTAAAACAACTATGCCTTTGCCCTTGTCTGCTCTGCTCGGTCCCGAACCATCTTGGTTTACAGGAACTACGGCGGCAGGTTGCCTCTCGAATATTTCTTCGTCAGATTCGTCGCTCGAATGGGAGATGACTCGAAAATCTTTGTTTTTGTGTTCGTCTGCTGCTCCCTCTATCATTGGCCGGAGGTCATATTACTGTCTCTCCAGAACTTCGTAGCTAATAGGATCGTCATTGGCCATTGTCTTGCTCTCATCGAATCTGACATCTCTCACTGTTTTCACAGTGTTTGTGTCTGGCATGTAGATTCTGTAGTATGACGAATTGTTGTCATAATCTACCAGAAATCCCTGCTCGGCTTTCTCATCAAGCTTCTTTTGAAGCTTATCAGGAATATGTGCATATGCTGCACAACCAAAGATTATGACGTGAGACAGGTTGGGCTTTCTACCCCACCATAGCTCATGTGGTGTCATGTAAGGAGCACCGGGACTTGCCTGTCCTGTTCTGGATGTATGCGGTTGTAGCTACTGCGTCAGTCCACAGTTCCCTTGGAGCTTTCGAGTAGGCCATCATGCATCTAGCTGCTTCCATCAGGGTCCTGTTCTTTCATTCAGCAACACCATTGTGCTACGGTGTATAGCCTGTAGTTCTTCTGTGAATGATGTCACGATCATTGCAGAAGTCAGTGAAGCGATTCGAGATATATTCGCCACCTCGATCTGTTATGATCTGCTTCACCTTGCTGCCTGTACATCTCTCTGTCCAATTCACATATTCTGTGAATTTATAGAGTGATTCAGATTTATTCTAAATAAAGTACACTCTGGCAAATTTGCTATAATCATCAATGAAGGTTATATAATATTTCAAACCTCCTACCGAGATAACGTTGAATGGTCCACAGATGTTAGAATGCACTAGCTCCAAAATCTTTGTCCGTTTTGTAGGAGTCTTTGACGAATGGAGTGCGCGACATCTTGCCTTTCAAACATGCATCACAGGAGGTCAAACTGGTTGCATTCGAGATGCTGACCCCTGTTATTGCTCCATGATGGCTTGCCTGGTAAAGTGCCATTGAATTCATGTGGCAGAGTCTTCTGTGCCATAGAGTGTCTGGCGAGTCGTCATGAGTCTGATGCACCTGATCTTCAGGTAGGAGTACCTTCAGATGATATAGGTTACCTTTCCTTCTGCCTTGAGCAATGAGAGTATTGGTACTGGCGTCAATCACGTTGCATGCTTCATTAGAAAACGTCACACGCATCCCTGCATCTGCTATTCTTGCTATAGGGAGCAAGTCTTGTTGTAGAGTAGGCACGAACAAAACGTCTTCGAGTCATATGTCTCTGCTGTTGGTGTTGAGCCATAGTGAACCAATGTCGTTCACTTGATGTTTAGATCCATCTCCAAGAACTATGAATCCTGAAGGATCTGCACTTCTGAAATCAGACATTATTCATCTTGATGTCACGAAGTGTGAGGTGGCTGCTAAATCTAGGATCACCTCAAAGTATGTCAGAAGTTGATGCTGCACACACATCTTCACAGATGTAGGTGGTCGAACAACTTCTGTACGTTCTTTCTTCGCCCATCTTCGAGCTCTCGGGCTCCTCGACATAGGATGAACTATTGTTGTTCTCATGTCTGTTCTGTGCTGATTTGTTCCTTGGGTTCTGGCAGTAATCCATGGCTGCGTGACCCTTCTTATGGCAATGGATACACTCAATCTTGGGATTGACCCAACAGGTATCTACTGTATGCCCGTCTCTTCTGCATCTCACACAGGTCTTCTTGTCTGCACCTTGTTGTTTCGAACTGTTTTGAGCTCCCTTTGGTCTTCCAGTTGCCCTTGCTTGTTCCCTCTGCTTGTTGGTCACGATCCTACCTCTGATTGGACTCCCTCTTAGGCTTAAATTGCTTCTTTGATTTTTCTTTGTTGTCGTAGAGGGCCTGGTCAAAACCATCTTTGTGATCCAGATGTTCTCTGGCCTCGATTTCCTCTCGAATCTCGACAATCGCCTTTTTGAGGTTCATGGTGAGATCTTTCTCGAGCAGGGTTTGTGTCGTATGGAAATATCTGGGAAAGGCTCTCAACATATATGTGAGTTGCTTCTTAGCTGTCACTGCATTCTCTGCTCCAGAGTTATGTAGTGATAGAAATAGATCCTTCATCTTTCTTACGAAAGAGGTGAGGTCTTTTCCATCCCATTACAAATTTGTCAGCTGATCTTCCAGCATCATGATCTGACTTCTTGATTTCATCTGAAATCTGGTGAGTAATGCATCCCACATCTCATTGGCCTTGGAGAGTGTAGCCAGGTCAAGTGTGAGACTATCTTCGATGGAAGATGATAGGAAGGCTACTGCCTTGTCATTTTTCTCCCTCCATTCGCGTAGCTCCTCTGTTGTTGTAGACATTTCCTCTGTGCCATCCACCCAGGGGAAGATTCCTTCACCCTTGAGTATCAAAGATGTCTTAACTTTCCAGACTAGAAAGTTAGATCCTGAAGAATCAAGTATCGTGCAGATCTTGCTTTGCATGCTGCTGATTGAAGCCATTGTTTCTTGAAGTCTGTTTCCTTGTTGATGGGTGATTGTCTGAATGCTTGGCCTCCTGGATCTGATAGCTTCTTTGGCTATGTCAGAATTTGATAGGGTGCACTCTTATACCACTGTTGGGGATGTGTGATGACTGATGAATTTGTCGGATTCGCAAAAGTTTGCAAAGACGAATCAGTCATGACTCTCTTCAGCTCGGATGGAGTTCAGATGCGATCGCTGGACACTACCAGCTGAATCACTCCTACAGTCCTCCAAAGTGTAGTCAGTCACTACTGATTTACGTTCATAAAATTAATATAGCATTCAACATAGTTTCAACCAAAGTGCGGAATTCAAAATGAACAAGAAGAAACTCAGACACGCGATTAACAGCAGAAACATTTGCATTCGAGATCAGAAACAACACAAATTGATATGTGTGCGAAGGCTACAATATCATCTATTGATTTCTTTTCTCTGATTCTTGGAGCACTACGTGCATACCCACGCAGTGCATTGGCGTGAGAGAAACGCGGTTCTCTCACGAGTAATTGTCTCGCTTTACTAGCGGACAGTTGGATCTTCTGATCCTAGATAGAATTGTCTTCGCACGCAGGCGGACAAATATTTTGAATTTTCAGTCTTGATTGCTTACTAGCATCAGACTATTACATTACACTGTATGTGTATTCTGTTGATCTATATGTCAAGTGTCATTCAGTAAGTATGGTCGCTCTATGTAAATCTAATATTAGAGTGATTAAGCAACTAGTCAGGGAGTTACAAGAGTGGCAGATTAGCCACGACCTAAAATGTATTTGCTGATGTCATACCATCAGATCAGATATCTGTACTTTTGGGTACTTGCATGATCTTAGCTGGTACTCTTTCGTTTTGCTCGTATGCCTTTCTCTTGTACTGGACCGCAAAAGAATCTCATTCGTGGATCTTTCGTGTTCGCGAATTGTTCCTCTTCATCTCCTTTGACTTTCGTGTTCGCAAACCGTTCGTCTTCGATTCCTTTGACTTTCGTGTTCGCAAAACTTTTCGTGCTTCGTGTCTCCAGATCTTCGAGTTTGCGAATGTCTTTGTCGGGCTGAGGGCTGAAAGCTAGCAAGGCTTTGTAGTTGGAAACATTTCATTTCTTCATCTCTCTCTCTCTCTCTCTCTCTCTCTCTCTCTCTCTCTCTCTCTCTCTCTCTCTCTCTCTCTCTCTCTCTCTCTCTCTCTCTCTCTCTCTCTCTCTCTCTCTCTCTCTCTCTCTCTTATCGCATTCATGCTTATACATGGTTCTCTTGGGTTCTACTATCCATTGGTGCACTATACTTGTGATATCTTGCAATTCTATGTGTAGAATGACCATTAATTGCTATTTTCATATCCACACGTGTGAGATACAGTAGGATATTGTAATTGTATGGACATCAACGTTTTAGCTCATGTTTGGTCAAGATCTATTAGAGTTTACATCTCAAGCGCTGAATTTATACATTGACAAGATTGGTGAGTTGTTTGTTTTTGTAACCAAAGGTCAATTGTAGATTTGGATCTTAATGGATCTCAAATCCTTCACAAGCAGCTGGCTGTGGATTGTTGTAGGTTTATTTGTTGGCCTTGTAGAAAGCTTTGAACTCAGTGGAGATAAATATCCCCCTCCATCAAAACATAGAGCTTTGATTCTTCTCTGGGTCGAATTTTCTGCTGATGTTTTGAACTGCTTGAAGAACTTGAAGGTATCGGATTTTTCCTTCAGAAAAAAAGTTGTAGTCCTCTGAGAGAAGTCATCAATAAAAAATTCAGTACATAAACAGCTCCCCCTCTGAAAATGGTCTACATAGGGCTACAAATTTCCATGTGTACAAGATCTATATCATAAATGGAAGTACTTCTAGCATGCTAGTTGATTATACAACTTTTACATGGAGTATCGAATCTGCTAATTGTGGGCAGACCTTGTACTAAATTCTGTTGAATACAATTGGAATTGAGGTGGCCTAATCTGAAATGCCAAAGCATATCAGGTGATTCAGAAGTGGATGTATAAAGAGCTTGACAAATAGAAGAATTGTAGTGACTAATTTTGTAAAGATTGCCACTCCTTTTTCTGAAAGCTAGAGCTTTTTGGGATTGGTCAAAAATGGTGCAACCGTTTGTGTCAAATTCTACCCTCTGACCCAAATCTGCGATTCTGCTAACTGAGGGCAGATTTTTGGTCAAATTTGGAACGTCGAGAACGTTGGTCAGCAACTTGACTTCACGTCTCTGAAATTCGATCTTGACTGTTCTTTCACCCTCAATAGAATGAGTTGAGTTGTCTCCAAGTTGCAAAATTTGAGAGTGGGTGTATGATTTGTAATCTTTGAACCAGTCTTTGTGGTGAGTCATATGTTGAGTTGCTCCCGATTCTAGGTACCGGGAATCAATATCCTGATGTTCTCTGACCTTGGTCAAGAAGGCTGCTTCATCTTCATCTTGTTGTTGGATTGAAAAATTGGCTGAAGCAAAATTTGCTTATTGTTGAAACTGTATTTTCTTCTCATTGTTGAATTTTAAAGTTCTACAATCCTTGATAAGATGGCCAATTCTCTTACAATATTTTTACAGAATAGCTTCTGCTTTAATTGAAATGATGAAGAATCCAAATTCGACCCTGGACCAAAACTCGATCCTGAGCAAAATTCGATCGAGAGTTCAAATATAGAACTTGAGTATCCGATCTTGAGTCTGAGGAGAATGCAGTTCTCTGGCCTCCTCTTGTTGAAGCAATGAAATCACTCTTGAAAGAGTGAGATGCTCCTGGATTGAAATTGCTAGGACCCAATTTTCATAGACCTCAGGTAGACTTAATAATAGAGTCATAATAGCATTGGTATCTTCTATGATTGAGCTAGTTGCAGTTATCTAATCCATAAGATTTTGGAAAGTTTTGATATGACTCGAAACACTTACTGCTTTAGACATTCTTCGGGTAAAGAATTTCTTTCTCAAATGGAGTTTGGTGACATCTTTGATATCATAGAGGGTTGCTAGGATGTCCGATGCATCCTTAGCAGTCTGAGTAGCACATATGTGACTGATTTGGTTGTCTTTGATGTTGAGAGTGATCATGGCAAAAGCGTTGCCATCTTTCAGTCTCCATTTGGTGATGATGGCTGCATCACCTTCTGGTTTAACTTTTGTGCCATCAACGATGTCCCACAGTTCCTTGACTAGTAGTATGACATTCAATTTGAACTTCTAGAGATGGTAGGTACTCCCATCAAGTTTGTCGATTAGAGAAGTACAAGAAGATGAGTCCATTCTGGTTTGAGCGAGATCGTTGGTAGAAACAACGAGTTCGTGATACTGTTGTCTGTGCGCTTGCTAGAACATTGTCTTGGTAGAAACAAGACTAATAATCCGTAGTAGAAATCTAGATTACTGAATTGTCCGATCTGATGCCATGTCAGAATATGGTAGGATAAGAGAAATCATCAATTGATATCAGACTAGAGGAACTCTGATCAAATAGAAGCTTTGAATCAAACAATGTATGACACACTTATATCAACTTAAAGGCATGTTATACTATCATATCAACCTAACTACTTTTATTTTGCCCACTTATCTACACATGAAGCCGTAAAACTTCAAAGAAATGTAATTTTTGAAATAAATGACGGCTTTTCAAACACTATCACATAAACCAACATAAATGATAGTTTTCTAGGTTGTCATTTATTTCATTTTTGCATAAATTAATATTCAGGTCTATGTATCACATATATTTATCATAATAGGCAGTAATCCATCCATTCATGTGTAAACTTACCTACTTGGGTTAGACATGAGATATTATACCTATCGATGTGTTCTATATTGTCAGATTCAACACTAATACAGTGCAAAAGACATCATCGACATGTATCAAACAATATATGACATACTTATTTCAACTAAAAGGCATGTTATACTATCATATCTATCTAACTACTTCTATTCACCAACTTATGTACACATGAAGCCATAAAACTTACGGGAAAATGTAATTTCTAGAATAAATGACGGTTTTTAAAAAAATGTCATATAAACCAGCATAAATGATGGTTTTCTAGGCCGTCATTTATTCTATTTTTTGCATGAATTGATATTTAAGTCTATGTATCACATATATTTATCATAGTAGGCAATAATAAATGTAACAGATAGCATTTAATGCTAATTAGATATTTAGCAAGTAGAAAAAAACTTGTAATACATCAATTTGAACGATCAACTGACTGAGTGAGACTCTCAATTCTAATCAGAATTATTGCCAGTGTTATTACACTCAACGAACAAGTTGGAGTTATTACTTTAGGCTATTGTACTCATTTTCAATCAATCAGAGTAAAAATTTTGTCCACATTACTATTTCGTTCATTTGTGCATTTGTATTGAATTCTTCTTCTTGGTAATTTGATGGTAACTGATATGCTTCCGATCCTCACCCACTACTTGTTCCAACTTCCGTTGCTGATCCTTGCAATTTTTGACAGTTTCAGGGCACTTCTGACCATTTTAGACCACATTAGGACTGGATGAGGGCACTTGCGGCCATTTGAGAATGCATTGTGACCGCAAAGGACTGCATTAGGTCCATTTGCGGCCATTTGATAGCCATTTCAGGGCACTTCCGATCATTTGAGACCGCATTAGGACCGCCTGTCAGCCAGATCATTGACAGCCGCCCGTCAACGACGGGCATATCCACTAGATCATCGGAGCCGTCCATTGCCCATCAACGATGGACACTCTTTACTAGTATACACACACAACACACACTAGCATAGTGTGTCCGCCGATGTTGTGCGCCTGATTGTGTGTAGGTGTATGTGTATGGGTATGTGTATGTGTATGTGCATGTGCATGTGTATGTGGATGTGTATGTGTATGTTGTGAAAATTGTCAACATTTCCTAGCTAGTTTGAGGCCTAAATTGGCTAAAATTGTAAATAGTTTTGGTTCTGGAGTTTTGCACGTGTGAACCAGGCCACAATGTTTTTATTTACTGTATTTTTTCAGTATGATGAAGTGTCAAACTTCATACCCTTCAAAATGAGACCATTTTGATGTATTTTGGTCATATAAGCCATTTTTAGCTATTTTTCCTATATAGGGAATATCTAGGGTCAAGTACCTTCTAGAGAGAGGAGAGAGATGTGAAAAATTGTCAACTAGTAGTATTTTCCTAACTTGAGATTTTGTAGGCCTATGGCCAAATAAAAGTTAGAGATAGGTTCATACATGTATGTAGAGGCCCAAAGTATGTGTACACTACTTTTGAGGTCACATTAATTAGAGGAGGTCGAGTGTGGAGCTCTTCTATTGGCTCATAATTTGGTGCATTCCTATTTGACCAAATTTCTAGGTATATGGGTGAATCCTATTGGACCCCAATTTTAGCCTATCATAAGACAAGTGGCCAAGAGGCACTATGGCTGCTATAAATAGCCATCTCCACGAGTATGTACACATCTCATTTTCATTCTATTGAATGAATGTTATGCTCTTTGAAGGTCCATCTTCTTCTCTCTCACTTTTTTGTTCATATCTTGCATTCTAGCCACTAGAATTGTGATTTCTTTGTTGCTATGGCTTCACACGTGTGAAATGCAGGTTGTAGGCTCTGAAGTACGGACAGGGACAGCAAGTTTCTGTTTGTGGAAGCTTATGATCAGATTTTGATGTTTAGTTGATGTTTAGTATGCTTAACATCACAATTTCTATCATTTTTTCAATCTAGATGTGCATAACTTCCATGGCCAAGATCTTTATGAAACTTTAGCATCTTTTGGATCTGAGTTTTTCACATGGTATCAGAGCATTAGGCGGCCAAATGTGCAGGTTTTGCCAGATTTAGAAGAGATTTGTGGGCGAGTTTGCTTTTGTAGCATTCCAATCAAGTTTCTAGCTAAAAATCTTGTTGATTTATGTGTAGAAATTGGATCTTTGTGATCAAAACATCATTTGTATGCATTTCAATTGAAGTAGGGCGAATTCCCTCTGTACTTATCAGAATAAGGAGACAAAAATTGTTTTGGAAAGAGGGAGATGCAAGATCCAACAAGATCCTATTAGTTTTCCATTCTAGCATATAGTTTTTTGATTCAATTTCTTGCTTCTTCATGTCAAAAACTTCAAAATTGATGTAACCCTCTGATTTTCAGTTTGCTGAATGATTCAAGAGTGTATTTCAATCTTAGGAGTGAGGGAAAAGCAAGTATATTGAGGTTTGGTCTTGGTTTGATCAAGAAATCATAAAACTAGTGGCTAAAATTAAGGAAAAAGTGAGGAAAAGAGAGAAAAAGTAAGGTTTTAGGTTCCAAATCTTTGTGATTTCTTCTTGTGTTTCATTTGTTGATTCAAGAGAGTGCTTAGTGCATTGGAACAGGTCAAAGATCAGAGATCAATCATTGCAACATGGCTACAAATGGAGGCTACATGTTGGAAAGCAATGATAGGCTTACCTCCCTCAACTATTCTACTTGGAAAGTAAGGATGGAGTCTTTGCTTGAGATGAATGAGTTGATGGATATTGTTGTAGGTGTGGAGGAGAGACCTTTGGCACCTCAAGAACAATTGAGGTATGACAAGAGGGCAAAGAAAGCCCTTCACATGATCAAGATGAATGTGACAAATGAGCTTATCAAAGAGGTTGGTAAGTGCACATCATCTAGTGAAGCTTGGGAAGCCTTGAAGAAGGTTTATGAATCCAAGTCTACTTCTAGAGTGTTGACTTTAAGAAGGCAAATCTTTTCTTGTATGCAAAAGAAGAGTGAGAATGGACATGCTTTTGTTTTGAGAGTTAAAGCATTGAATGATGAGTTAGCATGCATTAATGATGGCATAAATAATGAGGAGCTTGTTCAAGTGATTCTCAATGGCTTGTTGGATGATCATGCTAATCTTGTTCAAAGTTATGCTATCCAAAAATGTTTACCAAGTGTTGGAGACTTGCAAGAGGTCTTGTTGGCTGAAGAATTCAGGTTGCAAGCAAGAGTGGGAGCATCTTCTACATCTCAAGGAGGAGAAGAGGAGGCAATGTTCTCTAAAGGCAAGTTCAAGGGCAAAGGTAAAAGCAATTGGTCTAAAGGGCAAGACCAAGGTGAGCACTCTACTTTTGGCAAAAAGAAGGATAGATCTAAGCTAAAATGTTTCTATTGTGGAGTCAAAGGGCATTTTGCTAGTGATTGTTTTAAGAAAAAGAGGGATCAAGGGGAAAAGCAAACCAATCTAACTATTGATGAGGGTGGGGATGAGCTTCTTTCAAATGATGCTTTTGTTATGTCATCTTGCTTGTTGGCTAATCATGGAGACATTGATCCTTGGTGGATTGATAGTGGAGCCACTTCTCATATGACATATCATAAAGAGTATTTTTCATCTTTAATGGCATTTGATGGTGATAGGAAGGTAATCTATACCGCAAATGATGGTGAGTGTGCAATCAAGGGGATTGGCACAATTCCTATTTCACTTTCTACAAATAGGAATATAGAATTGAAAGATGTTTTGCTCATTCCATCCATTACCAAGAACTTACTTAGTGTAAGCCAAATGCTTGACAAAGGATTCAAAGTTGAGTTTGATGGTGATGCTTGCTTGATCAAAAAGGGGTGTAGTATCATTGCAAAAGGGAAAAGGCAAGGGAAATTGTTCAAGCTTGATGCATGTGTTGTTGCTAACCAAGTTGGATGCATGGCAAATGAACAAATGTCAATTCAAGAGGTATGGCATAAAAGGATGGGACATCTCAACTACAAGGCCTTGGAGGTAATAGCCAAAAAGGAGGTAGTAAGGGGACTTCCCAAGTCTCTTACTTGCTTGAATCATGTTTGTGAAGAATGTGCTTTGTCTAAATCACATAGATTGCCATATACTAGATCTATATCTAGATCTAAGATGCCTTTTTCTCTCTTGCATTCGGATATTCATGGTGTTACTACAATTAGCAATGGAGGTGCTAAGATGTATGTAACTTTCATTGATGATTTTAGTAGATTTTGTTGGGTTTATCTACTAAAGAGCAAGGATGAGGTGTTTGATGTGTTTGTCAAGTTCAAAGTTGCTATTGAGACTCAATTTACAACCAAAATCAAATGCTTGAGGAGCGACAATGGTGGTGAATACATTTCTAACAAATTCAAAGCCTTTTGCGATGAGCATGGGATCAAGAGGGAGTACACATGTCCAAGGACACCACAACAAAATGGAGTGGCCGAGAGGAAGAATAGAACCTTGTGTGAGAGTGCAAAGGCAATGAGATTGAATGCTAATCTTCCTAAACCTTTTTGGAGTGATGCTTTGTTGTGTGCAAATTTCCTATGCAATAGATGGCCAAGTGTTGTATTGGAAGGAAAAACCCCTTTTGAAGCTTTGTTTGGTACGAAGCCTAATGTCAAGTTTCTAAGAACTTTTGGATGCATTTGCTACTTCAACATTACTCTTGATGATAGAACTAAGGAGGATCCATCTTCAAGAAAGGGCATTTTTGTTGGTTATAGTGAAGTAAGCAAAGCATATAGGATTTATGTTCCTTCAATCAAGAAAGTGTTCACAAGTAGGGATGTCATTTTTGATGAAGGTAACATTCCAAAAGTTGTTTCAAGTGATGATGGTGTTGTTGCAACTAATGTGCTTGATGACAATGGAGTTGATGACACATTGGATGTGGATGTTGAAGAAGCCTCTTCAAGTCAAATTCCAAGGAGAACTCCAAGGCATAAAGTGAAACCCTCAAGGCTCACTTATGATGGCAAAGGTAAGCAAGTGGTGGATGGATCCAACTATGCTTTCCTAACTTCTTTTGATGTACCTTCATGTGTAGATGAAGCAAGGCAAGAAGAGGAATGGATCCAAGCAATGGATCTTGAGTTTGAAGCACTTATGAAGAACAACACATGGAGATTGGTGGAGCTTCCAAAGGGCAAAAGTGCAATTGGATGCAAATGGATCTTCAAGGTAAAGACAAATCAAGATGGATCTATCAACAAGTTGAAGGCAAGGTTGGTGGCTAAAGGTTATGCTCAAGAGCATGGCATTGACTATGAGGAAACCTTTGCACCCGTGGCAAAGATGGTGAGCATAAGAGTAATCATTTCCCTTGCAACTCTTTATGGATGGGATCTTTGGCAATTAGACATTTCTAATGCTTTCTTGAATGGTGATCTTGAAGAGGAAGTCTACATGGAGCAACCCGAGAGCTATGTTTCTCATAGCAAGCCTAATCATGTGTGTTTTCTACAAAAAAGTTTGTATGGTCTTAAGCAAGCACCAAGGAGTTGGTATGCTAGGCTTAACTCTTTTCTACTTTCTCAAAACTTCACTATGAGTGAGTATGATCATTCACTTTACTTTAGAATTAGTGCTAATGATGTTACAATCCTTCTAATTTATGTGGATGACATTATTTTAAGTGGAGGGAACAAGGAAGATATAGAAGATATCAAGAAAGCACTAAAAAAGGAATTTGAAGTGCATGATCTTGGTCTTTTGAGCTATATCTTAGGAATAGAAGTAATTAGAACTTCTCAAATCACTTTTATTTCACAAGAGAAGTATGCTATTTCTATTCTCAATAGATTTCATATGGTAGATGCAAATCCTATTGATACACCTATGGAATCACATGTAAAGCTAACTATAAGAGGTAATGAAAGATCCTTCGAGGACATTACTCTCTATAGGAAGCTAATAGGTTCTCTTATATATCTAACCATCACAAGACCTGATTTATCTTATTGTGTTGGTAGATTAAGCCAATTCATGCAAGATCCTAGCATAGAACATTGGAAACTAGGAAAGAGGATCTTGAGATACATCTCGGGAACAAAAGATTTTGGCATTGTTTATAGAGGCTCATCACCTAACTTATTTGGTTTTTCAGATTCAGATTTTGCAGGAGACCTTATGGATAGAAAATCCATAAATGCACATGCTATTTTCATAGGTGATGGAGCTATCTCATGGATGTCGAAGAAACAAGCAACTATATCACTTTCTTCTAGTGAGGCCGAGTACAAAGCTTTGACATCATGCACAAAGGAGATGGTGTGGATCAAGAGGATGATTATGGAGCTTCATTTGCTGGATTTTTCAGAGAGTCCAATCATCTTTTGTGACAACCTTTCAGCCCAAAGTCTAGCAAGCAATCCGGTTTTCCATGCAAGGAGCAAACATATCGAGGTGGCTTACCATTTTGTGAGAGAACAAGTGTTGGCAAAAGAGATCAAGCTTGAACATGTCCCATCAAAGGAATGTGTGGCTGATATCTTTACCAAAGCATTGGGAAAGGACTTATTTTTCAAGCATAGAACAAGTCTTGGTGTACTTTCTAAATCTATGCTAAAACTAGTTGAAGAGGGAGTGTGAAAAATTGTCAACTAGTAGTATTTTCCTAACTTGAGATTTTGTAGGCCTATGGCCAAATAAAAGTTAGAGATAGGTTCATACATGTATGTAGAGGCCCAAAGTATGTGTACACTACTTTTGAGGTCACATTAATTAGAGGAGGTCGAGTGTGGAGCTCTTCTATTGGCTCATAATTTGGTGCATTCCTATTTGACCAAATTTCTAGGTATATGGGTGAATCCTATTGGACCCCAATTTTAGCCTATCATAAGACAAGTGGCCAAGAGGCACTATGGCTGCTATAAATAGCCATCTCCACGAGTATGTACACATCTCATTTTCATTCTATTGAATGAATGTTATGCTCTTTGAAGGTCCATCTTCTTCTCTCTCACTTTTTTGTTCATATCTTGCATTCTAGCCACTAGAATTGTGATTTCTTTGTTGCTATGGCTTCACACGTGTGAAATGCAGGTTGTAGGCTCTGAAGTACGGACAGGGACAGCAAGTTTCTGTTTGTGGAAGCTTATGATCAGATTTTGATGTTTAGTTGATGTTTAGTATGCTTAACATCACAATTTCTATCATTTTTTCAATCTAGATGTGCATAACTTCCATGGCCAAGATCTTTATGAAACTTTAGCATCTTTTGGATCTGAGTTTTTCACAAGAGAGTCATCTTCCTCATCCATAAATAGTAGGGAAGTCGTGGAGAACAGGTTGGAGAAACCTTTTGTATGCTTCATTGAGATCAATAGATCATTGTCATTGTTTCTTCCTCCATTGAGAGCATTGTTGTGTGTATTGTCTTCAAGCTATTGTGTATGATCTTAGGTGCTTTCCAAAAGTGGTAGGCTGATGTATTATGGACTGTATAATGCTATTTTGGGCCGCACTTGATGTTTATGGAAGTTTCCATTTGTGATAAATGCTTTTTGATCAAGTTCTTTGCATTCTAGGTAGCATAGAATGTGTTGCCAATTCCTAGCTTATGTAGTTTGGAGTGCAAGCATTCAAGCCAATGATCTTGGAGTTTAGATCCACTTAGGATCTGTATTTTTCACATGGTATCAGAGCTGGTTGGCTTCTATTTACAGTAAGTATTCCATTTTTGGTGATATTTGGATGTTTGATCAAGTTCTAGCATGATTTTGCATTGCTTTGTTGATCAAATCTTACTAACCTTTGTTTTGTGAGTTGAACTTGTGGATCAAAAGCATATTTCAGGTCTATTGAAGATCAGAGGCTGAAAAGAAACTATTTTGGATCAGATCATAACACCTAATCATTTGTGATTGTGAGGCTTGTGCATATTCAATACTAACAATGTTCTTTTCAATCCTATTGTTGACAATCTCCATTCTTGGATGAACACTCTCCTTAAGTGGATGAAACTTCTCCTTAAGTGGATGACAAATGCTCTTTTGAGTGAGTTGTAATTCTCCTAAAGGCTGAGCAAAGCTCCCATTTGGATGAAAGATCCCCTTTTTTGGGTGAACATATTGTAAGCTCCATTGTGAAGAGCATATTGTAAAGATTGTCATCAATTTTGGCATAAATTTTGGTGTACTTTGTTGAGCATGTAAGTAACTCTCCTTATGTAATTTGATTGGAGCATTTGCTGGAAGGTGTTAACCATTATGCAAGTGTGTTTTCAGGTTCTTAACAGGTTGAGGAACATTCTCATGTGAAGTGATCTTAGATCTACATCTAAACACCAAGATTTGACAAGATAGTGAAGCTAGTCTTGTGATTCACTAAGTGTGCTCATTCATTCACCTCTAAATCTTGTATTTATCACTTGCTGGAGTTTATAAACTTTTAGAAGTGTGGTTTACATGTGGTTTTACAGGTTGAATCAATATCTTAGTGTGTTGATCATATGTTGATCAAGTTTGTTCATTACTAGGTAATCTTGGCATCCTAGTTTTGGGTATTTTCTAAGAATGCAAGTAACTCTTCACACCATAACTTGATTTGGTCACTTGCTGGAAAGTTTGAGAGCTTAAGCAAGAGTGTGTTCAGGTTGGTTTGATTTTGTAATCCATTCTTAGTGTGTGCAAAGTGTTGCATGTGTTTCAATCTTCCTTTCTATGCTTGGAAACCATCTAGGTTCAAGATAGAAGTGTTTTAGGGTCCTAAATCTTCATAGATCTCTTTATCTATCATTTGTTGAGAGAAAAGTGAGTGCTAAGTGCTTTAGGACAGAACCTAAAAGTTGAAGAAACATTAGAATCATGGCTTCCAATGGTGGGATCATGCTAGAGTCTAGTGAAAGGTTGAGTTCATCAAACTACTCTACTTGAAAAGTGAGGATGGAGTCCTTACTTGAGTTGAATGAACTCATGGACATAGTTGCAGAAATTGAAGAGAGACCTCTCACACTTCAAGAGCAACAAAGGTTTGATAAGAAGGCCAAAAGGGCTCTTCATATCATTAAAATGAATGTTACAAATGAACTTCTCAAGGAAGTTGGAAAGTGTCAAAGTGCAAGTGAGGCATGGAATGCCTTAAAGAAGCTCTTTGAATCAAAGTCCACATCTAGGGTATTGACCCTAAGGAGACAAATATTTTCTAGTAGGCAAAGAGAGGGTGAAAGTGCTCATGCATTTATCTTGAGAGTTAAGTCCCTAAGTGATGATTTAGCATGCATTGATGAGAACATAAAAGATGGTGAAATAGTCCAAGTTATGTTGAATGGTTTGCTAAATGAACATGCTAACCTTGTGCAAAGTTTTGCCATTCAAAGAGTCTTGCCAAGTGTGGTTGACTTGCAAGAAATCTTATTGGCTGAAGAACATAGGTTGCAATCAAAGCTTGATGGTGCATCCTTGCAAGGTGGAGGTGAAGAGGCTTTCTTCACAAAAGGCAAATTCAAGGGCAAAGGTAAAGGCAAAGGGAAATGGTCCAAAGGTGGTAACTTTGATCATGATGATCACTCTTCCTCTTCCTCTTCTACTAAGAACAATAAGTCAAAGTTCAAGTGCTTTTATTGTGGGATAAAAGGTCATTTTGCAAATGAATGTTATAAGAAGAAAAGAGAGCAAGGAGAGAGGCAAGGAAATCTTACAATAGATGAGGAAGAACATAACACATGTGAATCACTTGTTATGACTTCAAGTTTGTTAGCCAACATAGATGATAATGATCCTTGGTGGATTGATAGTGGAGCCTCATCTCACATGACAAGACATAAGGAATACTTTACATCCTTATTGTCTTATGAGGGAGAAGGTAACATCATCTACACTGCAAATGATGGTCAATGTGACATCAAAGGCATAGGCACTATTCCTATTTCCCTTTCAACAAATAGGAAAGCAAATCTTGAAAATGTTTTGTACATTCCTTCAATCACTAAGAATTTGCTTAGTGTAAGTCAAATGATTGACAAAGGACTTGATGTGGAGTTCATTGGAGATGCATGTTTGATAAGTAAATGTGGATCCTTGATTGCTCAAGGTAGGAGGCATGGTAAACTTTTCAAGCTTGATGCATGTGTGATCTCTAATCATGAAGGATGTATGGCTAGGGAGCAATTGACAAACCAAGAAGTTTGGCACAAGAGGTTGGGCCATCCCAACTTCAAATCTTTGGAGGTAATGGCAAAGAAAGAGCTTGTTCTTGGTCTCCCTAAAAGTCTTGTTGCAAACAATAGTGTTTGTGAACATTGTGCCTTGTCCAAATCTCATAGACTTGCTTATTCTAGATCTACTTCTAGATCTAAAGAAGCTTTTCAACTTGTGCATTCTGATATTCATTCTTCTAGTACAACTAGCAATGGTGGGGCAAAGATGTATGCAACTTTCATTGATGACTTTAGTAGGTATACTTGGATCTATCTTCTTAAAAGTAAGGATGAAGTGTTTGCTGCATTTGTCAAGTTCAAGAATGAAATGGAAAACCAATTCAATACAAAGATCAAATGCTTAAGATCTGATAATGGAGGGGAATACACCTCAAATAGGCTCAAAGACTTTTGTATAGCACATGGGATTAAGAGGGAGATGTCTAGTCCTAGGACTCCACAACAGAATGGAGTGGCCGAGAGGAAGAATAGAACCCTTTGTGAATGTGCCAAGGCAATGAGACTACATGCTAATCTTGCTAAGTCTTTTTGGGGGGAAGCTTTAGCATGTGCTAACTATCTATGTAATAGATGGACAAGTGCTTCCTTGGATGGTAAAACTCCTCATGAGGTTCTTTATGGTAGAAGGCCGAGTGTCAAGCATTGTAGGATCTTTGGATGTACATGTTTTGTCAATATCACACTTGATGATAGAACTAAAGAAGATCCTTCATCAAAGAAGGGTGTGTTTGTTGGCTATAGTGAAGTAAGCAAGGCTTACAAAGTGTACATTCCTTCTACAAAGAAAGTTGTCATAAGTAGGGATGTCATCTTTCATGAAGAGAATGTTTCCAATGTTGTTGATGTTGATGTTGATGTGCCTACTAATCATCATGATGTGCAAGATGTCTTGGATGAAGATGGAGATGCCACTCCAAAGCAAACTTCAAGGAAGACTCAAAGGCAAAGGGCTAAGCCATCAAGGCTAACCTATGATGAAAAAGGAAAGCAAGTGGTGGACAACTCTAACTTTGCTTTTCTTACCTCTTTTGATGAACCAACTTGTGTAGGTGAAGCAATTCAAAAGAAGGAATGGATCCAAGCCATGGATCATGAGCATCAAGCACTCATCAAAAGCAACACATGGAGGTTGGTAAAGCTTCCAAAGGACAAGAAGGCAATTGGTTGTAAGTGGATCTTCAAGATCAAGACAAATCAAGATGGATCAATCAACAAGTACAAGGCAAGGTTGGTGGCAAAGGGGTATGCTCAAGAATATGGTATTGACTATGATGAGACCTTTGCACCCGTGGCAAAGATGGTAACTATTCGAATCCTAATCTCTCTTGCAACTCTTTATGATTGGGATATGTGGCAAATGGATGTTACTAATGCCTTCTTGAATGGTGATCTTGAAGAAGATATTTACATGGAGCAACCCGAGGGCTATGTTTCACATGATGAGCCTAATCATGTGTGCTATCTCCAAAAGAGTTTGTATGGGCTAAAGCAAGCACCAAGGAGTTGGTATGCTAAGCTCAATTCCTTCTTACTTTCTCAAAACTTTGTTATGAGTGAGTATGATCATTCTCTCTACCTTAGATTGAATGAAAATGATATCACTTTACTTTTGATCTATGTTGATGACATTATCTTAAGTGGTGGTAACAATCTAGATATAGATGAAATCAAGATGGCACTCAAAAGAGAGTTTGAAATTCAAGATCTTGGTAAACTTCATTATATCTTAGGAATAGAGATTATTAGAACTTCTAAATCTACATTCATATGTCAAGAAAAGTATGTTAACTCTATTCTAAAAAGGTTTCATATGGAAGATTGTAAAGTTGTTTCTACTCCTATGGAATCAAATGTAAAGCTAACTACAAGAAGTAATGAAAGATCCTTCAAGGACATTACTCTCTATAGAAAGCTAATAGGATCTCTTATATGGTTAACCATCACAAGACCTGATCTAAGCTTTGTGGTTGGTAAACTAAGTCAATTTATGCAAGATCCTAGTGAGGCTCATTGGAAGCTAGGAAAGAGAGTACTTAGATACATCTCGGGATCTAGAGATTTTGGCATCTTGTATGGAGGTACTACACCTAACCTTTGTGGATTTTCAGATTCAGATTTTGCAGGTGATCAAATGGATAGGAAGACAACAAGTGCCTTTGCAATCTATCTTGGAGATGGAGTGGTCTCATGGCTATCAAAGAAGCAACCAACTATCTCTCTATCTTCCACCGAAGCCGAGTACAAGGCATTAACAACATGCACCAAGGAGATTCTTTGGATCAAGAGGATGTTATTGGATCTTCACTTGCTGGAACCAGAGAAGACTCCAATCATACTTTGTGATAACCTTTCAGCCCAAAGCTTGGCAAGCAATCCTGTTTTTCATGCAAGGAGCAAGCACATTGAGATTGCTCACCATTTTGTGAGAGATCAAGTCATTGCCAAAGAGGTGGAGCTTCAACATGTCTCTTCAAAGGAGTGTGTGGCTGATATCTTCACCAAACCATTGGGAAAGGACCTATATTTAATGCATAGATCTAATCTTGGAATGTGCTCAAAGACTATGTTGAAACTAGCATCCAATGTTGAAGAGGGAGTGTGAAAATTGTCAACATTTCCTAGCTAGTTTGAGGCCTAAATTGGCTAAAATTGTAAATAGTTTTGGTTCTGGAGTTTTGCACGTGTGAACCAGGCCACAATGTTTTTATTTACTGTATTTTTTCAGTATGATGAAGTGTCAAACTTCATACCCTTCAAAATGAGACCATTTTGATGTATTTTGGTCATATAAGCCATTTTTAGCTATTTTTCCTATATAGGGAATATCTAGGGTCAAGTACCTTCTAGAGAGAGGAGAGAGAGTCATCTTCCTCATCCATAAATAGTAGGGAAGTCGTGGAGAACAGGTTGGAGAAACCTTTTGTATGCTTCATTGAGATCAATAGATCATTGTCATTGTTTCTTCCTCCATTGAGAGCATTGTTGTGTGTATTGTCTTCAAGCTATTGTGTATGATCTTAGGTGCTTTCCAAAAGTGGTAGGCTGATGTATTATGGACTGTATAATGCTATTTTGGGCCGCACTTGATGTTTATGGAAGTTTCCATTTGTGATAAATGCTTTTTGATCAAGTTCTTTGCATTCTAGGTAGCATAGAATGTGTTGCCAATTCCTAGCTTATGTAGTTTGGAGTGCAAGCATTCAAGCCAATGATCTTGGAGTTTAGATCCACTTAGGATCTGTATTTTTCACATGTGTATGTGTGTATGTTTATGTCTATATGTATATGTATATGTGTATGTGTATGTGTATGTGTATGCGTATGTGTATGTGTATGTGTGCTTGTATATGTGTATGTGTATGTGAATGTATATGTGTATATGTATGTATGTGTATTTGTATGTATATGTATATGTGTATGTGTATATATATGTGTATGTTTATTTATATGTGAAAATATATGTATATGTATATATCTATATATGTGTATGTATATGTGAAAGTCTACGTGTATGTGTAGGCATATGTATATGTGTATGTGTATGGGTATGGGTATGTGTATGTGTATGTGAATGTATTCGTATATGTATGTATGTATATGTGTGCATATGTGTGTATATGTGTAAGTATATGTGTGTGTATGTGTCATTTAGCTAGAAACCTATTTCTGGTTAACCTCTCGTACACCCTAACAACAGATTCAGCTTGTTGCTATTCATTTTTTTAGGCAAGCTTTGACTTGGTTGCTTACACATCAAGCTCTTCTACTACTTTGACCTGTTGGGCCGAGTTCAAGGTCGCCATCCACTCTGCTGTGGTTGATCTCGTGTGGCTTCAATCTCAACTTGACCTCTATTAGCAACCCAAGCAGACAAATACACTTAGCATACACATCAAGCTCTTTTGCTACTTCAACCGGTTGGGCAGAGTTCAAGGTCGTCGTCCACTCTGTTGTGGTTGACCCCATGTGGCTTCACTCTCAACTTGACCTCTATTAGCAACCCAAGCAGACAAATACATTTTCGATAATGAACAATTTGTTGAGAATTCTTATATTTTCTTTCATCTTCAAGTTGTTGAGGTCACTGGTCCTTATATAGTTGGTCTATGTTACACAGTTGACGTTCAATCCAACTTCTTTAAATCTTATTATGTTGCTTGCTTGTACTTCACAACATACTATATCTTGATTAGCATCCATCATTTTAACCTTGCCCTTTTCTCGTCCTCTTGTTACCTATGTATGTATGTATGTGGTTGTATATGTGTATGTGTATATATGTGTGTATGTATTTGTATGTGTATATATAAGTGTATATGTATGTGTATGTCTATATGTGTATGTGTGTATGGGTGTGTAAGTGTATGCATGTGTATATGTGTGTGTATGTGTATTATAGGTGTGTGCATGTGTATGACTATGTGTTTGTGTGTGTGCATGTGTATGTGTATGTATGTGCATGTGCATGTGTATGTGTGTGTATGTGTATGTGTATGTATATGTATGTTTATGTGTATGTATGCGTTTATATGTGTGTGTATTTATATGTGTATGTCTATGTATCTCTATGTGTATGTGTGTATGTGTGCATGTATATGTGTATATGTATGTACATGTTTGTGCATGTGTGTGTATGTGTATGAGTGTGTGTGTGTGTGTGTGTATGTGTTTGCGAGAATGTGTATGTGTATATGTATGTATACGTGTATGTGTATATGTGTATGTGTATTTGTATGTATATGCATGTGTGTCTAGGTATATGTCTATGTGTATGTACGTGTATGTGTGTGTATATGTGAATCTATATGTATATGGATGTGTATGTGTATGTGTATGTGTATGTGTATTTATATGTATATTTATTTGTATGTGTATGTGTATGTGGATGTGTATATGTATGTGCATGCGCATGTGCCTATACGTGTATATGTGTATGTGTGTACATGTACGTCTGTATGTGTATGTGCATGTGTATGTATGTATATGTGTACATGTATGTACATGTATATGTATATGCATGTGTATGTGTGTATGTGTATGTGTATTGTATGTTTGTGTACGTATATGTATGTATATGTATGTGTATGTGTGTACAGTGTATGTATGTATATATGTGTATGTATCTTTATGTGTGTGTATGTATGTGTACATGTGTGTATGTATATTTGTGTATGTGTATGTACATTTATATGTGTATGTGTATGTGTATATGTACGTGTATGTCTATTTGTATGTGTATATGTGTGTAGCTATATGTGTATGTGTATGTGTGCGTGTATATGTGTATGTATATGTGTGTGTATCTATACATATATATATGTGTATGTGTATCTATATGTGTGTGTATGTGTGTGTATGTGTATGTATATGTGTGTATATGTGCATGTGCATGTGCATGTGTATGTGTGTATCTATGAGTGTGCTTGTGTATATGTATGTGTATGTAGTCAAAAAATAAGCTTGTATGTGTGTGCATATGTATTGTATGTATGAATAAGCAAAGAGTAGGGTCTAGGCATGACACAGGGAGAGTAGAGTGGGTTAACAACACCCTAACACACTCTCTCTAAAATATCTTTATATATACAAATATATATCATAGTTGCACGAATTTCTTTTGTGGGCAATATAAGTATCAAATTAAAGCATTTATTAAGGGTAGTTCATTTATGTAGGTTGCCGAATGTTTCGGGTGCAATGTGGTCCAATTTGCGAAAATGTATTTAAAAGTTTCTATGGAAATGTGTTCAATTTCCTATCAAGTCAATGCATCGATAATGAGCAATTACTATGCCAAGGTAGTTTCTGCATATATCAAATCTTAGTTTTCCCTGAACTTTTTGATAGACCCAAAGGAGTTAACATAACAAATAACTGGAACTTGAATTGCAAAGTCTTTTGTACACAAACCATCCGCACAATACCTATTCTACTTTTCTGAATATGAAATAGGAGATTCAAATCTTTGATGCTAAAGAATTGTTAAACTTCATAGATCTTCATGTTGACATGTATCAGGATGTTCTCTTCCTTTCACTTAGCTGGTGATGTGAAACCAAAAAATATTAGTGAATTTGTTCAGAAATTCCCAGTTGGTTTTGCCCCCACCCTTTAAGATAATTAAGAAGTGTACCATCATCTTAGCATGTCAGTTCCAAAGTTTAATTCAAGTTGCCCACCCTCCCCCCATCTATCCTCCTGCATAAGGTTTTTTTTTTGGGGGTCAGAATCGCAGTTCTGAGAAACGCGTTTTTGGGAATGTTTTTTTTTTTTTTTTTTTTTCAGAAACGCGTTTCTATGCAACTATGATATATATATATATATATATATATATATATATTCTTACAAATGAAAAAGGTGTTTACAAAATGGTGTCACATGCCCTTATATAGACAAGGCTACAGTTAGGATTTGATGGACCCAAAAACATGTGGCATAGCAACTTGAGTTGCACAAAAAACTTTTAATTAAATCCATTTTGAATTACTTGGGTGCCTTTTTACAATTGGGCCCATTGAGAGGTATTCTACCATTATATCTTGCAACTTTGGCTTGCGAGTACATTGCACCCTAACTGTATAGCATTGGTAGTTATAATTACTTTGTCGACTTTCTTCTAATAGCTCATTCCCAATAGATATAATTTTTGGATCTGCCGCCAATGCTCTCTATAGTTTTGGGGTAGTAATTCCGCATTTAGATATTTTCATACAATTTGCGATAGCCGAAAATCCATTAGAAGCTTTTGTGGGAATCTGATAACAATCTTCTCACTGGTCTTTCAACAAAGATTTACATTCTTTGAATCCTATTCACTCGAGATTCATACTTTTACTACAACACTCCACACAATTTTCATTCCAAATTTTACACATTTAATTACACTATTTTGAATGATCACATTGAAGCAAAACTCAATTCCATACATCATTCCTACCTTCAAAGCATCTGAGAAAAACAAAACAAAAGGAATAGGAATATGCATGAAGTAACATCTACCAACAATGAGCTTTTCCACTACATTCTATCACTAAATCTATTTTCAACATTGGTCTCACATTCTCACTAACAGTATCTAAATTCTATTCAATCTTACTAACACTACTTTAACTCTATTAATAATACTAAACACTATTCTTCAATTTAATTGACACCACTTTAACATTAGTAAAATAATATAAAACTACTCAAAAGTTATGTGCGTGCTTGTACTCTTTCATGTCTCAAGCACAAGCATTACATCACATCACATTTATCAAATCATCACCCATGATCATCTTTGACCAGAGCTAAAAGATCTACTAAAAATACATTAATTTTTGGTTGTTTTCCGTTAGAAGTCACTTTGAAAAATTCTTCGAATTTTGTTCGAATAAGATCAAATTCCATAATGTTCGGTCAACATTCAAATCTTCGAAACATCATTGGAATATCCTTCGACAATCATCTGAATTTTGTTCGAAATGTTTCAAATTTCATAATGTACGGATCTTTGTTGGATCTCGAGTATTGTGCAAATTTCATGTTATTCTACAAACTATTATAATATTTCTATAGCCCATAACAAACACAATGTAATTCTGTGGAAAATTGAAAATACGGTACAAATATAAAAGGAAGGGTTTTATAGGTGATCATTATTAATGAATATAGAGTTCAATATGCTTCATACAAGTATTTAGACTTCAATATTCTAGATGCGTGTGCTCATGCAATTTTAATGGACTTTGGAAATTTTTGTTGGTTTTAACTTTTTGACATGTCATAGCTTGCTAATTTTTTTAGCTACAATTCATGTTAATATTTGTTGGTTTTTAATTTTGTTGTTAAATTTGAGTAGCTATATCTAGCCCAGCAACAATAAGGAGAAATTACTTATGCCATTCGGGTGCTCATAGAATGGGTGCTTTAGTAAGTGCATTTTCAAATTAGTGGATGTCTTTTCATGATTTTTTTTTCACTCAAATAAGTGGTTATAGCAAGCAACCTCCTCTATCACACCTTAATTAAATTTACTCCATATGCTCAAGTAGAATTTTTTGCGTAGCTAAGGAGGCGAGATAAATTTGAAATATCATATCTCCATGGGAAATTCTAGTAGTACCTGGCCTATAATTGGATAATTGAATGACGTATTTGTTTGATGGGATTCAATTGTACTCCTTTTTGCAAGTCCCTATCCACAAAATGTTTTCCATAGGAATTTTTTTTTAAGATTTGCATCCCTAATGAGGAGAAAAAAATCACAGCTTTTGTACTTATCGATATAGGAGTTCATCCATGCTACTACTTAATGACTCCTCACTCTCCTAGTCAGTATCATGAACAAAGGCCCTTTCATTATGGGGTAGATTTAAGTATGCATTCACTACCACTCATTTTTTTCTCTTCCAAAGAGTGAATGCTTGAGGTTTTATGAATAAAAAAATCTATCATGAAACTCTAGAACCCTTTGAGGAGCATCTTGGACAAGTTTTATCAACCTAGTACACGTCCAACGTCACCGGAGAATCAACTAATTTTTCCATTTTACCAACTAAGGTAACAACTAGATCATTTACCATTCTTTGGATTTTTATTCTAAAGTTTTCCATGCAAGCACTCTGGTTTGAGGTCACTATTTTTAAGTCATATTTTTTCCATGCTAGCACTCGGGTTTGAGATTCACTCAACATTGACAACAATAGCTCTTACATCCACAATCATGCATGTGTAAGTTAACATAAAATTGGTTTCCTTTTCCTATAAAGTTAAACAAAATCGGTGCAAAGTTTACGTGTAGGTGCACATTCTCATGGGTTTGAGGGCGGAAGGGTAACGGTACGACCCTTGGTCATGGGTCAAAAAAGTCAAAACAAAAACAACCCTACCCTTTAGGAAGTGCAAGAAATTAATTAGTTCAGCTTTTTCATGGCTTTTTCTTTTTTTCTAAGTATCAAAGAAAGCTCTTGGGTTGGTTTATGACCATAAAGCCGTGTAGGAGGCAAAAGCCCAAGTAGGACAATCATGGCCTAAAAATTCAAGTATAAAGGACAGCCTCGAGGCGAAGCTTTATGCCATACATACATTCTAGCAGCAGCAACGGTCTCCAAATTCTTTTGCTTTTTCTTTTTTCTTTTTCAGAATCGTATCCTTGGACTATGATCCATGCAAAGTTCCCAATATTTTCAGATTAATATGAGCAAGCCTGCATGCATGTAGTTCTGCAAAGCTCATTGAACTCATCTCAGCAGCATCAATCGTCAGAAATTAGATGCGAACCATCGTTACGATTGCGGAACTTGATAAAAATTAATCCAATCACCATTGCCATCACAACGTGCATATCAGAAGCAAAAGTGTCGTTGCACATCATTTGCAGTGAGTGGGTTGTTTAGATTTTTTGCAAACAAGGAAATGATAAAGCTAGCTGGAGAGTAACTGCACCACCATTCTGTGTTTTTCTAGTTGGGCGATATTGTAAGGTAAATAAAGGTTTTTCGTCATTCTGTTTCTGCAGTCGAGAAAGCTTTTTGTGATGTGCTTTTGTGAGTTTCTTGTTTGTCTAATTGTCTTGATCGTTCAAATTACACCTTCCAAATCATTTGCTATGCTAGTTTCTGGAAACTACCTAAGTTCTGGAGAGGAAGCAATGTTCGCTAGAAGGTGACGTATCGTATTGGATGATTTTCCCTGCCAGTTTATTCGCGTACTGCAATATGGCAGAATCTTGTATTTCTAGGTAGATGTTTTTAATTTGATCGTTGTAACGACTTTAGATGGCCATGGTTGCTGCGTGAGTAAGCTCTCTATCGCTTTCGCTGTTGGTTTACACTTTATTATCTTCCTTCCAAATTTTAGAAAAGACTAGAACGGTAAATTTGGACCACAAATTTTATATGGCTAGGCTTTCCTAGGATAGTCGGGATATGCGTATTAAATACAGGAATAGAAATATCCACCCGATTGCGCTGACAGTTCTCAACAGGAGAGATCTAAGTCTCACAACTACAAGGTCTCCCGTTTTTCCTGTGTACGAACAAAAAAGAATCATGTCCTGTATAAGTAGCATGATCCCAGGGTGAATTTGATAGTTTGGGTTAGATGAGGTGCCTGAAAAAGTTGGAGGTGAGGGTTCAAAACTTTGTATGGATAAGCATCAGAGTGTTAGGCAGCTTTATAAAATTCATAGAACTTGCATAAAATAGCCTTGTAAGTCGTGAGTCCATCTCCGCTGTAAGTTTTAACAAATTTCAGCCTGGCAGCTAGCTCTATTTCAAAACACTACCTAGTGAGAGCTTGTAGTGAATTAACAGAACTGTAATACTTGGTAATTTGCATCCATCAAATGTCTTTTCTAAAGCCAACCTGTCGGTGTGCGACTATTCATTGTTGAAAAATAAAATTCAATTTTATTTGGATTGATCACTGAAATAATTGAGCATGCATTAGAATCAATACGATCTGTCACGGAAACAAAAATAGAGTTTGAATACGCATACACTGTAACAGACGATTAAGCCCTTGTCTTGCCCTTCATGAAGACACATGCACATAGTGATTACATCTTGTGATGTAGAGTTCATGTTATCACCTCACTGTCGTATTGTTATCTTGTGATACAGAATCCATCTATCGCCTCACCCTCTTATCGAGAAGTTGTTCAAACTTCAGCACGCGGAACTCAGAAGCTCAGACCCACCTCCAGTTAAGTAGGGGGTTGCAAGAGAAATGGATGTACCTGAATTGCATGATTTGTTAGAGCTTAAGGAGCACATTCTGCAGCTGCCTTTGTGCTTGCAAGAGGAAATCTACAACCGCCTCAAAATTTATTGTTACTCATGGGACCTTGATGAAGCGAAAGCAGAAGCAACAATAAGTCCAATGGATTATGGAGCAGCGTGCAACCAGTACCAACGTAGCGTGCTTGCATTTTTCATTGCCTTGGGATTGGTGAAAAGATTGAAGGTAGAAATGACATACACCTCATCACATCGATACTATGGACATAGGGTGGATGTGGAATGGGCTGTGGATGAACAAGATACACTTATGGTCCGTGCCACCCTTCCAACAAAACATATTTGTTGGATTTCAATCTCCAAACCATGCAAACAAGTCCCTCTCAAGTACTTGTCTTCTTGTAGGAATTTAGACAAATACGGCTACATAAACACGTGATTATGTATCGTCATCGCCTGCACATTGTTACACGTATGTCATCTATGTATAGACACGTGATTTCTACTTTTTGCTCGTGTGGGTTGAGGTTGATTCTAGAGCTAATTAAAAAGATGATGTTGTTTTGTAGAAAGGTAATGATTCCAAGACATTTTGGCATAAATTCCATGTAAATGAACACATCAGTACTCTTTGAAACATGTTACTATCCTAGTGAATGTTTTCTAAATTAGAATCATGATGATCATCTTACCTTATACATGAGCATGTCTCATTTATTCATACATAATATATCTTGTTGAACTATTGAGCTAATAACAACAACTCTCATACATAAACTTTACCATTAAGTGACCACACAAAACTTATGTTGACATTCAAATCAACGTATTATCATGCATGACAATCACTTCCTTAAATGAATGCAAATAAATATGATTCTAAGGAGCATTAACATATTACCAATTTTGTGTCAAGAGCTTGTCATGAATTCCAATGTGAATTCTCCAAGACAGTTTGATTTAGCAATAAAAAATTTGATAAAAAAGTTTCATCGTTATGATAAGTTTTCAATGTATATTTACTAAATGATGATATATTTTACTACCCTCATGTAGCATTTTAATCAAGTGTGTCAAATGACTCCCTTAATCCCAGCTTGAATGGCATGTCAACAACCAGTGGTAGATGATGAAATATGTTATAATAGATCTAATTTTGAGTAAAGACTTGATCGCCACTTGCTTTCTCATAATAGTAAAATCTTAATGTATTGCTTGCTAGATGAACCATAATAGTGTTGGAGGTGTGATTAATTAAGGGCCGTCTTCCAATCTTCCCCATGCCTCGTCTTATTGATTGGTAGTTATTTTGGATGATTTTTGTACAACACTTTTCTCAACAAGTTTGTACCATAATCACAAGTTTTTAAATTCAGGCCACATATGTAGCATGCTCATGCTCTGTATCCAGATGATGTAGAATCTATATTCATTACTATATTGAAACTTTAAAATATATTTATGAGATGTAACTAAGACTTAATCATTATAATTAACATTCCAATAATATTGAACACTCCCTCAAACCACAATAATCATGCATCGTCCACATTAGAAGTCCTCGAAGAGTGAAACTTATCTTATGCATAGGGCTTGAGATGTCATATGGATTGACACAATTCCAAAGCATGGACAATTATCTAATAAGTGGTTCTACGTAAACATCCATGTCAATCAAAAGAAAAAACAGTCTAATTTTATTGGAATAAGAATTACATAACTGATTTCATTTCTAGTAAAATCCTATGGTGAACTATATTCAAAAGATCAGACTAGTATGGTTTCACATACTAGTAAATGATTTTTGATATCAGATATTCAGCCCAGGTACAGGATAGAAATGAAATTCATGTTTTGGACTTTTTCCTATAGTAAGTAATTTTTAAACATTTACTAATGTCGTTACGTCTTCTTGATACCTTAGCTGAAATAGATTTTCAGGGAACTAAAAATTTTAAGGAGGGAAAAAGAGTGGACATCAGAGGTAGTAAGTGTGATCGGGAAATGTATTTCGTGGTTAGGATTTTGGTAATCCCTGTAAATAATTGCTTAACACTCGTTATTAATTTCTTGGATAGAATTCATTCAATTAAATTCATAACTGATATCTTTGTAGCCATTGAGTTATCCACAATTTTGGATGTTAATTGTGATGTTAGAAGTGGAATCTGATACGTGGATTACATTGGATCTGTTAGTTGACAGAAGCTTGTCCCTAGATTCGATGCATCAATATCAGATTATGAGCTTGTCAATAACCAGAAAGGTTCAAAGTGTAATAGTGAACCATGTTAATTCTTCTGTTTAAGTCACATAATCAAATGTGGATTTGTGGTATCCATCTGATAGGCATGCCAGTCATCCAAATAAATGGATTCTCCAGTGTTTGGGAACAAGAGATAATATCCTATATGGATTATAGGATAGCTAGATGATCAGTGGAATATCGGAGAAGGCCGTTAAAGGTTTTCTAGAAGGAAAACCTGATGGTATGGGACATCAGTAATTTTGGAAAGGAAATTCCAGGACTATAAAGATCTGATGATCAATGGTGTGTTTTAGTACCTAGTCGCGATATGAGAAAAAAGAAAACCATTCGATTAAATGTGGGGTATTTTGGAAAATTTTGAGGTTTAATCTAGATTCCAATGTGGTATCTCATTATTTACAAAATCAGAGGCCCTCAGATCTATTTCTTGCTTTCTTAATTAATCCTTTACTTTTTAATAATTTCTTATAAGACATCAGACTATTTATATGTTTCTTTCCAGCATGAAGTTATTCTTCTGAAAGACTGTTATGTCATATAAATGAATATTTGTGGGAATGTACTTGGAATTCGGATAAATTCTAAGGTTAAAGTGTTTCAATTTCTTAAACCTAGAATATCGTTGTCGCATAAATGGATTTCGATAGAATAGTAGCTTCTATCACTCAGATTGAAAATATTTGAAGAAGAAGTCACGTTTGTAATGAAGTGAATTCTTTAGTGTACTCAAAGTTGAGATTTAATCATTCTATATCTTAATGATTCTCCTAGAGATTCTAATAAAATGATTTATCATATCTTAGAATATGGATTCTAAGGATATTTGTACTTGAAAGCTTATGAATTACCAATCAGAGTTGGTGATAATTTCAGACTATAATTATAATTATTTTATTATTTCTTTAGCTTTAATCTCTTAAGCTATGTTATTTCACCCAATGTTTCATGTGAGTGCTTTACATGAAGGTGATGTTACTAACTTGTGGTGAATGTAACCAGATGGGAAATTTATTGCTTAGTGTACTTTTCAAACCTGAGTTGTACTCCAGTGCAGAGATTATCTCTGAGTACTTGTCTATTGTGAAAGTTAGACTAAGGATAATAATTTTCTAGTTGGACATTGAAAAGTTAAAATAACTACTCATGTTATTCTTTCCTGTTTAGAGAGCTTCTAAGGATAGAAGCAATTTAAGGAGGGAAGAATGTTATGTCCATGGCCAGTGAGTAGGATTCAGATACACGATACTCCAGTAAATCAAGTTGTTAGTAATGCCACGTCATACTGGATGTGACCCGAAAGTAACTAATATCCTTGTGAGGCCCAGAACACACTAAATGGAGTTTAGACAAGGTATGAGACACTGTATGCATGTGTAGAGTTATCAATAACATTTCTATGAATAGTTGGTCCATGCTTAGGACTCTATTCTAGGTGAATCTATTTATAGGGAACTTAGGGCTATGCATGGCTATGTGCCTAGGTTGCTTTCTGCTCTATATATTGAGGCCAAACTCGCCCTACTCCTCATTGTGGTCATTGATTTATTGCGAAGGTTTCACTCTACCTTCATGCTTCTTATTCCTTGGCTTGGGGGTGAAGCTTCTAGAGTTGATTGGTTGCTTCTACTTGTTTGGGTGGTTGCTCCATAGTGTTTTTCATTGTGTTTTGTCTTGTAAGCAGGATCTTAGGGAGCTTCCCTTACAAGGTGGATCACCTCAAAGGAGATCATATGGAGTGAAATACATTCGAAACAACAAGAAATGATTGAAACTGTGTGCTTGTTCGAAAGAGATTTTCCAACTTCTTTCATGGATATACAAGTTCATGTACTTGTGCATTTGGTTGATGAAATTTACATTGTCGGGCCAGTGCACACTAGATGGATGTTCTACCTTGAGCGTTCTATGAAAGTTCTAAAAGACTATGTGAGAAAAAAGACAAGGCCAAAGGTAGCATCTTAGAAGATTGGCTTGTTCACACCACATAATATTTCTCGCAAATGCACTCTAGCACACCAAAGTTATGGTGTGCTTAAGAGGACGAGAGCGTTAAAGGTGAATTACCTCAGTGTTATATGTCATCCAACTCAATACAAGATCATGACATATATTTGAAGACAAAAGTATTGCATCAGGTATGTCAAATGACTTGCACGAGGAATCGGAAATCGAGCCAGAACCCTTGATCGAGCAAGAAATCCAAGTTCCATTTGATGCTGAAATCACTGAAGAAGAAATCACCACTCACCAAGAGCATCCAAAGTGTGATTATCGACCCGTTCTTCATCTTTTGTGTGTCCCACACACATCTCATCCAATGCAAGTCCGCTATCTTGCCCAATGGCTTTCAACTGGACCACTTCGCACTTTCATCACCTGTGACCACCAATATGTGTGTACCTCCAAGCTAGCCGATATTTCCCTCCGAACGAGAAATTTCCAAGCTACAGATGTGTGTGTCAATGCAGCTATCACTTGACTCGACAATGCCACTGCCGATCATACCTGTGAGAGCGTTCCCCCAAAGCGCCACTTGATGTTGGTTGGTTCTAGCTCCAAAAGTTGAACCTGATCACAAGAACTCTTCACTTGTAATCGGCATACCATGCCTATCTTTCACCTGTGATTGCTTGCCCTCTCAAAATTGTCGTTAATGATGAGTAGTCATGCCGCCAAACTGCACTTCCGTCGCCAATACTAGCTTTCTCCACACAATTCTAGTACCATTCGCTCCCATACTGCATTTACTGCTTCCAAACACCCTGTTACTCTGTTAAAAGTAAGTAATAATGATTCCAAAGCGATAATGCCTCATTGTACTACCATGTAGTAGGTTTCACCAGCCAAAAATTGCCCCAAATTTGGCCTTACGGTACCCAAATGGCAAATGTAGCCCATCACTAGGTCACCTGCACTCCGCTTAATAGAATGATGACGAAAACTCCTTGAAATGCATTTTTCCCTGCTCTGTAACGTCGCTCTATCCGCTGGCTCTGAGCAGCCAATTTCAGGGGTCATTTTGGCCCAAGGATGGCCAGAAAAGGTGCCCTCTAGCTATAGTTAGCCCCAAAACCATTTTCTTTGCAATTTTGAACTATAACTTCATGAAGTTTCTTAATGAAGAACCAGTGACTTTAAAAGTCAGGTCCCTTTCAACAATTCAAAATGAAAATTTTTAATGAAAAATAAGTGCCTTTTGCACTTCATGGGCCTTCAGGTCCTCTTCAAACCAATCGAATGGTTCATTGCAAATCCACGGTCCACATTACTCCATATCAGCAAGATCTTGACCATAGACTTGTTTCCTCTCAATCGGATGACTGCCCATAAATCCGCATGCTGATCCTCAGCCCTGGGCCCGTGGGTCCCTTCAAGGCACTATGGGCCTCTCCTCTTTACCACGCGCGCGACCTTCCTGCGCATCCAGGCTTCTTTCTCCTCCTTCAAAGCTTCTTTACACAAGGAAGCTATGGCTCAATCTGGCAGATTGATGACACCACAGCCAACCACGGACATTTGCAAACATCCTCACCCAGCTGGGACGCCCAGCTGTAGCCATTTACAGCTCCCAAAAAGTCTGCCTACAGACCAAGATCCAGAGTTTTCCCATCAAAAACCCTAGCCATGAGAAGACGAAAAAATAACTTGGGCATTTTCCAATCTCAGCCTTAGATTTTTTCTTGCAGCTACCTGCCTCACATAGGTTGCCCTACCTCAAGGCATCCGATGCAATTTACAGTATGTAAATTGGTGCGGTATTGCTCCCGAATAGACTGATTTTTTGAGAAAACCACCAACACCCCACGAAACCAGAACAACATTTCCTTAGTTTTCCACCCAATCTAATCCTGTAAATTGCTATGGCTCTCTATCACTACTCTTTGCATATCCCTTGCAAGCCCCGTTATGCCAAACGGCTGTCCAGATAGTGAATAACATAGCCAACATCGATGATTTCCCTGAAACCACCGAAACTGCAAGTTTCTCCGTGAAATCTCCCCATAATCCACCTACGACGATCGTTCTGATCTTCCCCGAAGCTCCAATCAAAGGAATTTTGCTGTCTCCTGCCACCCAGACTGCCGATACTCTGTATGGAGTCCTCTCTCCTGAGACTCTTTGAGTGCTATTTTTCCTGGTGAAAGATGCTATCCCATAGCTCCACCGGATCGTGCATACCTGCATCACCCTGACGCTCTGATACCAAGTTGAAATTCTATTAGGATCTAGTGCAGTATGCAGATCACATCACACAATCACCATAGCCACTACTCACAAGCTCTCAAAGATGGCACAAAAAAAGTTAAGTCTATCATGAAGAAACATTGTACATATAGCAACCCCAAGCTACATGGGCTCAACACGTGTCACTAAACTGGCCTACCACCTGCCAAACTAGAGTTAGGCCAATATGGCCACATATACTGACAAACCTAGAACATGCCTGAGTATAGCATAATGAACTCAAAATCACTGTATGGCTAATTTTTTCCTACGTGTGGCTACCCGCCAAACCCAAGTAGCCGTCTACGAGATCAGTGCCCGATCAATATATCCAAATGGTCCACGTCCTGATCACAACCATAAACAGTAAACCAAATAAACTGTACACTAATTACATCATCACATTTAGAGCTTATACTAATGAATCAGAACAAAACTGATTTCTAACTCTTATTAGAAAACTAGGTGAGAGCCTTTCTGGTGTCTACATCCATATTCCAACCGTGTGAAATTCTGTATGGTAATCTGGTCCAAGGGAGTGCCACATTCCACCCATTTAGATCGGTGCCTGCAGGGGAGGAAATGCGCATTCACCCGTAATTGTCGTGGACTACTGACATAGGCCTTGATGGCCATAGGGTCTCGCTCAAACAGCTGCTGGCACAACTCTAGCTGTGGTTTGAGGGCTAGAAGAACTTGTAGCTCGTTGCCTTTTATGGTTTGCACTAAAAATGACTGCCAGCCGTCTGGTGAGGATATTTGGCCAGCCGCCTGGTGAGGAATCGTGGGGATATTTGGCCAGAAACTCATTGATTTTCTCCTCCATGGACTTCGGTCAATGGAAAGCACAGATGGCAGATATGGATTTCGAGCCGCGAGATGTGGAGGCTTGGCACTCCCCTTGGATTTGGCTCAGATCTCTATCCTGGCTCAGGTATTGGGCACCGACATCGGCTACATCTGAGCCCTGATCCTATGTTCGTGGTTCTTCTGCATGTTTGTCCTTGTCTTGGCTGGAACTAGACCTTGCAAGGTCTTTTGTAGGTGGCTAAAAGCATGGTTTGATGGTACAACATGGACTTTCAAGGACTCTACCTTTTTTGGGTAAAATGCACTATTGTATTATTATACACTATTTTCAACTAATACCTTTGAGCACTAAACTCCGCTGAAATTTGAAGTTACCACTAAAAAATTGTCATTTTTAATGTGGACTCAAAACATTATTATTAATAAAATCCCCATACTTTTGACTTGCCATGACTTTTTCAATGTAGCTTGGAAGTATGTCATCTAACATATCATTGGAAAGTGCTCATCAAGCAAACGCTTCACTGAAATTGGACTTACCAGTAAGAAGTTATGTCATTTTTAATGTGGACTCAAAACAATTATGAGTAATAAAATCCCCAAAAAGTGAAACGTACTACCAAAAGTTACAATGAAAAATGGGTTCTTTTTTTGAAAGCTTTTATCTTTTTTGAATTTTGACATGTCCTTTATGGAGTCCTGCTTTTGAAAAAACATCTTCTAATCGAGAGATAGCTTCCTTTGCTAATGATGTTGGCTTAGTATTCCAAGAAAAAACTATATGAAGATAAATGATCTTTTCTATTAATCTAACTTTTGCATGAAGAGTGCAAACATGCACAGCTTTTAAGGGGATAGGCAGCACAGACTTCCAGTTTGGATCTGCATATTCTCTAGTAATTCATGTACTCCTAGCTACATCTTCTGCCATTTTCATGCAGTACAAACAAGGGTGTTTTGATGTAGCACCGTGAGAGACATTATACATACATTTCAATTTTTTCAAATCACCTGCTAAGTGCCATTCAACATTGAAGTCTCCAACTCCTGGAACATTGAGAAGTCCTCCATCCATATGGTGCTTGATGATCCTAGGATAAGATGTCCTTGAGAATATCCATGATAATATATCATGATCCTCTTTCAGCACCTGTCCAAAGAATTAATCAGACTTAGTCTACAATGTATTAATACTATTCAATGAATGTAATGTAATAATGAGGCTAGTTACCTGAAACGCTGCCAACCACCATATATCATTTTCTAACTGGACACTGAATCTGAAATCTTCTTGGTTCTCTGTTTGTGATAGAGCACCATTCATGAGAGTTATACTAACCCTCTCCATCTTCTGCCCTTTCACAATTACTGACTCATCGAACTTAAGTACTATGATTATTTTGCCATTCACCTTTTCATAGGCTATATCATAGAATGTGACGATGTATCTTAGCAAGTAATTTAGATCAACAAATAAATTGTTTGATGAATTATAGAATATCGATCTTCCATCAGTTTCATACACCTCTACAATATGAAATGGAGTTCCAGTGATCTCATGCATACCTATGTTTAATGTATCTCTCTCTGTCTTCAAGTGATATGTCCTAGGGATTGGGACTTTTCTAATTTGAACTTGCTTAAAAGCTTCTCTACCTAGTTTAAATATTGTTGTATATGCTTCCCTGCTAATACTTGCAAAATCACAAGCACCCTGAACTATAGTCTTATCTAAAAAAAATTGAATGTCCACCATCAAAGACTCTGCTATTTTACACTTTACATTTGAAATCCTATTGTTCATCATGATACGCTCAGTGGATTTGCAAGTCAATATTGTGCCCAATGACATTCCTAGTGAAGCATTGTCTTTAATATTCCGAGGAGCTACTAATGCAGATCTGCAAAAAAAACAGATAGTTAACATTATATCACCATAGCTGAAATTAAATCCAAATGTCATTGAAAAACTTACAAAATTCAGAATATGCTTACTTGAATGCACGGATCCTTCTATTTTGATAACCTCCTTTTGAAAGCGTTTGAATATCCTTGCAACTTTGTCGCTTTCACTTCTTACTTTCAGCTTTCTTCTTTGCCAAATCCACATCCTTCAATAATTGTAAGTTTTCAATACAAATAGACTGTAAGATTGATTGTTATCTTCTGTAATGATTCATTTTTTTTTTTTAAGTTGTTCATTTTCTTCTAACGTCTTTTGGAGATGACAATCTCTATTCTGACAATAAGCGGATATCCGAATTAACTCACCTTCTAAAAAGTGAACTTTATTCATATAAAGTTGTTTTCCATGGTTCTGCAATCTTTTACAATATCCTAGTAATCCACTATGCCCATTGCATATCCATGTAACTAAATGAGTTATTGAAGAGAATGTGGGATGTGTCAAAGTGCTTGGATCTTGTGGATATAATGTTCCATCTATCCATAAATCCAAGTCTTTTTTCCTTCTGCCCTGTGACGAGAATCATCCTCAACAGATATTTGAATTCCTTTGCGTCCTCTTCTCTGCAAAGGTGCCAAATCAATAGGGATATCCACATGTAGATGATATAATGTCATCATCAAAAAAATAATAGAGTAATTAGTTGCATCAAAGTACTATGACCAGATTCTATAAAGCAAAACAAAATACTCATCTTTGATTATATTATATACTATGTACGATCAATCCAATCTCCATGCTTGTATGCTTGATTCAAATTTGGAAATGCCGCTCATTTTTTCATTCCAATAGGTAGGTGGCGCTCATATTTCCATTCTCGTGGAAGGAATGCATATGTAAACATTTTGCAATTTTTCCTGATTTGAATTTGGGGATGGTGGTCATATTCTAGATCCAGCGAAAATATTGCCCTTTTCGTAACCAATGGAGGGAATATTTTTGAATTTAGTCAAGTTATACTACGAACTGTTAAGAGTTCTTAACTGTGACTATAGACACTTTGGTTAGATCATTGGGAGTTGGGGAGGCCTTGGGAGTGGTGTGGGCAAGCAAATAAACAATATTGTTTTTTTTATTTGATATTTTTCTATATCCTACATCGCATTCCTTAAAGGGTCTTTTTGATATTGAGAACTCCTCTAATGGTAACAAAATTATAAAACCTTAGCCCCTAGCTATTAGCTGGTGGCCCTTAGCCCATAGCCCTTGCCATGTTGTTTCGACCTTGGCCCTTGCCCCTCAGCCCTCGGCCCTTATTTTTAGCACATCACCCTTAACCCCTAATCGTTAGCCCTTGCCCCTCAACACTTAGCCATAACACTTGGCACTCAACCCTTAGCCCTTACCCCTTGGCCATTAGCCTTAGCACTTGGCCCTTAACCTCGGCCCTTAGCCCTTAGCACTCAATGGCTCTCAACCCTTGGTGCTTAGCCATTACCCCTTAGTCTTTAGCCCTTGGCCTTTGGGTCTTAGGCCTTGGGCCCTTTGGTCTTAGTTCTTAGTCCTTAGTCCTTGCACCTAGGTCCTTCGCCTAGGTCCTAGGTCCTTCGCCTAGGTCCTAGGCCCTAGGTCATTGGACTTAGTCCTTTACCTTTGGGCCTTGGCCCTAGAAAGCATTTACCTGTTTTTAAGATTGTTTGTAAGAATTTTGACCCATGATCCAATCAACTACATAAGTAGGAAGAGCTTGAGGGTTTTTGGATCACTTAGGGATGTGTGGTTATCTACTGGGGCATAGTATTGGCAGTTTTTTTTGAAAGTATGCTCATTTATTTGACCAGGAAGAGTTGGAGAAAGAGGGCATTTGGGATTTCAACCGCTTAAGTGAGCCATACGTTCGGTGTCATTTACTGCAGGTTCTTTCTGACCCAGGAAGTACAACACTAAAATAAGATTGGAATCGATTCTGACCAAGTTTGATTTTTCTTCTCAGGAGAAGTTCGGTAATAGATGGACTGAAATTGCCAACAAGTACTTTTATGAGTATCAACATTTGTGTTATCAGGTATGTGTCTTCTTATGACTGGGAAAGTCATCTAAAATTCTCCTATTAATGAGAAGAATAAGATCTAGCTAAGACTTGCTCTCATAGTTCTTATGTTGTTGGTCATGCCTTCTCTAACACGTTGAGATCATAGAACCTACGGTTCTCAGAACCGTGGGGTGAACCGTACCACGGTATGGTCCTTGTAATTAATTAATTTCTTTTTTATGACCCTTTGCCCCACCAAAACGCCTCCCACAGACTTTTGGCCCTCATTCCCCTGTTTTTGGCCTTATTTCACTGTTTTTGGCACTCATTTCACTACTCTTTTTGGCACTCTGTCATAGAATCTGTGGCACTCACTGTTTTTGGCAGTCAGTGTTATAAAAAATCTGTTTTTGGCACTCACTGTTTTAAACTGTATCACTTAGGAATACAAATGGTTGAAATTTCTATTACTGTTTTTGGCACTCATGGAAGTAAAAAATAAAATTAATTAATTAATTAATTATTTGATTAACACGGTTCACCACGGTTCTGGCACCAATCTTTGTGAACCATACGGTTCTTAGAACCGTGGTGAACCGCCAAGGGTTCATTAATTCTATGGTTGAGATGCTGATTAAGCTTTTTTTTCCTAAATTGTATGATATGCTCATGCTGATATGTTGAAAGATCAACATTTTGGGTTCCTCCAAAATATCAAACACTGCATTTGAAATTTTTCGTCTATGAAAAAAACATTTAAACATCTGCAACAAATGATTATGCTTGTCAGCTCCTCATTTTCTCCACACACCTAGTCGCAAGTCTTCACATTCTTTGTAGGTGATTTGTCGAATACACAACTTGCTACAACATGGTTGCATCAACGTTTCCATTATATTTTATGACGATAAAATATATTCTCTCTTTTTTGGTACAACATATGCAAGCACATGTTTTCTTTTGAAACTCTGAGTAGTTCCAAAGGTCGATGTTGGACATACTTGAGGTTCTCTTTATAGACCTTCAAAAATGTTATCTGCTTCTGACCATCTTGATCTTGTAGGATTGTTTGTAATATTAGCATCATGTAATATGATACTTGTGTAATCATGTTCATCGAAATCGAACTCCGAAAAATCTGAATTCTGTCAGGTGGATGATTAGCACTTGCCAAAATTGACGAATTCAGTGTACGCTTTGTTTGATTGCTGATTTCAAAATGACATCTTTTATTTTTGTTGTTATCAACAGTGTCTCCAACATCCTCCACACTTGTAAGCATTAGAGAAACTTAGAGCCTGACGAGGGCCTTTGAAAAAGATGTTTTTCTATTTTTTTTCTTATTTTCGTTGCCATGTGGACCAATTGAAACCTTAGCTTCGAGGTTCTACGTAACGTAGAATTTTCCAAATATAAATAAAATAAAAACTTTTTAAATATATTGTTGTTTCGTCGGGCAGCATGTGGAAATGCTATTGGTTGATGAGGCCTGCCCTTCCAGCTCATCACTGCCCAAAGAGACCCAAAAATATTGAAAATGAATATGACAGATGGTTGAGATGAGAAAATCGATGTACCTTTAATGTATATGCATTAACAGGATTAACCAGAGTTAATTTGTGGCACCAAATAGATTAATGTTTTAAATTTTTGCCAACACTTTTTCTCAGATTCATGGCTTTTTGTCTACGCAAATTTTTAGATTCATAGTTCATTGTTTCAGATTTCTGCATGCAAATTACGAATGACGCCATCAAGGAAGCCGTGCTCCTTAATCGACTTTGCTTTTCTATTCAACGAGATGGATGATAATGGATTATGGGTGCCAAGAAAATATTCAAAAAACACTTGGGTTTTGATGCATCCATCATCAAGAGGAGCATTTCGAAAAAGGAAAAGGTCAAAACTATCATTTCAATCTTATAGAAAGGCCAAAATTTAGGATATTAGAACATCATCAGGAGAAAAATCTATTTCTGAAATTCTAGTCCAACATGTATATATGCATTCAGAGATAAATGTACAAGGATTCAACCGTCAAGATCACAAAAAAAACAACTGTGAGTATTGATATTTTTGATACTTTGATTTTTGTCATTCATAAATATCTAATAGTAAACTTGCCAATTTGATCATATTTCTCTTGTAGATTTATATCCATCCAACATAAATAAATGGGAGCCGAGTGGATCTTTAGCAGGTGTGTTAGATGTTATTCACACTGATATTGGACAGTTGCAATATCGAGGTAGAACTACAAAAGATCTAGCTGATAGTGAGATCGTTTTCTATGAATCAATGTACATTCATGATACAAAAGAAAATTTTGGACAAATAGTACCAATTCCATTACCTAGTTTTGAAAGTGATGAATGGATTGCGCCAAATGCTATAGTTTCAGAATCATTTCGTTGCAAGATATATAATGATGTAAAAAATTCATTAAAAATGAGCACATGATAATGAGTTGGTTTATTTCCTTGAATATATTTGTTGATTTCTTTTCAAGTGTCAATGTATACAAAACCCCAACGATGTTTGTATGCAAAAATTTATCAGATAGTTTATTATCTGAACTTATGGATGAAGGCTGGGACTAAAGATCAGATGGAGAAATAGAATGCAGAATTAAAATGTCTTCTATGTGCTTCCGTTATCAAATTGAAAAACAAATGTTGAGCTTATGCTTCCATTATCAAAGATGAAAAAAAATAAAGGTAAATGGGTGCCACTCGATCAAGACTTGGAAGCTAGTGGACATTCAAAATGAAAAAATATTGAAATTATATACAATGATGTCGTTTTGACATGTGTTGAGGTGGAAGAAGATTGGAGTCTAAACTACATCCGACGGGAACTATTGCTCCTACAAGATGATGTATTTTCAGACTTCAGATTCATTTTCAATGGTAAACTCGTAAGTAACTATAAACACTCAATCTTTTATGAATAGTTTCAATCAAAACTTTCTAATACAAACTCTGTACTGATTCTAACTAACTTTTATTAGTTTTATGTAGGTACGTAAAAGACATGAGCTCGAGATCAAATGCAGAGATATTGTCGAAACAATCCAACTTATGAAATAACATTGAGATTCACTATCAGCAAATACATGCCAATCATCATGTCTTTTTATCATTATAGAAAAATTGCATTCTAGTATTAGACTATGGACACAAGCTGATTGTAAGAATCTATTGTGATATCAATAGAAAAAATCCATAAACGGGTTGTTTACAAATAAAATGATTGTATCTTTTTTTTTTTATGTCTCTCTATTTACAAATAGATCTCTATTCAATCAATTTTTCTATATTTTCTATATCAGTATTAGGAACTGATAAGGCAACAACTCCTATAATCTCACCCTCCTCTGTTTCGGGAAGGGCGGGGCCTCAATGCCTTTTAAGACAAGAGGAATATCTGTTACAAAATTGCCTTCCTCTGTATTAGGAAGGACTTTTATTCCTTTTTTATCATATAAAATAAGATTTGCATCCTGAACAACCTGAAAGGCTGTTCAGGAGCAGCTTCCTTTTGAGGGCCCTCGATTGTAGGTGCAACACTTACACCATATTGGGCATAGGTTCTGATCAACTCTTGCTGAAATCTATATACATCATCAGGAGTACACGGCTCAGGAGTGAACTGTCATCACAAAACACGAGAATCAGCAAATTACAAACAATGATAATAAAAAAATATGAATTAGAATGAAATGAACTACAAATGAATAAAATATTACCTTTTCAATATCTACATTCATTTGTAAATTATACCATTCAAAAAATAGCTTTGTATTGTACAAGACGAACCATGCACAACTAAAAGCGTCTTGTTGATGTACACACTGCATATATAGAACAAAAATTAGTAATATAATGATAGAAATTTTATTTATGCTATGACGATACATTTGAATTAAAAAAAGAATACATGCATATCAGAGATAAATTGAATATACCTTAAGAGATTTAATGGTTATCTCTCCAATTGAAGTTGCCGTTGTCGGTATTTTCTGAACGACATCATGAAGTAGAGAATCAAATTCTCTATGTGTATTTGCAGCTGAGTTTAATTTTACACATAGAAAATTTGATACTCCCTCCTTATTTATCTTTACAAAAAGAGTGTTCAGGCTCCAATGCCGACTGCAAGAACCAAAAACAAATATCGATAAATTCATATTTATGAAAAAATTTCGTTCTTCTTAAAGCAATGAAACATGCAACAATTCAGATTAAAGCAACAAAAACAAAAGAGCAATCCTTACTTATTTTCATATGGAATCAAATAGAATTTTGCCATAGGACTGCACTCGATAAAATAGACAACCTTTTCAAAAGTGGCTTCTTTCGCCTTTACTGCTCCCATGAAAAATTAGCCTTTACCACGAACATTTAGCCCAAATGATAGAGTGACATTCCGAACAGATCGGCCGAAAGGAGCTCTAGGGATTAACAATTCAGTTGATCTCTAGAGTTTTATGATCTCCCTCAACCAGACTTGCTTCCTACCACGCCTACGGCCAGTACTAGGGGGAACACGAGAATGGGATGGCTGTACAGTGGCGATGGCACAGGTGGTGGATTTGGTCTTGGCCATCATTCTCAGAAGAAAAAAATTAACAAAAAGAAGTTTGAACAAAACAAAAGTGGATGAAAACAAAAAAATTTGCGATGAAAAGGCGCTTGAAATCGATACCAAAACTGAATATCGATTTCGAGCGCAAGATCTAGACAAATTATTTGAAGAAAAGAGATGCGTGTGCGAAAGCAATATTGCACAACCAGTGGTATCGGACTCAAGCGCACTGTGAGAGGGCGGAAGCTTGAACGGTGAAAGAGCGCGCTTGAGAGCGATATTGGGAGCTAAAAGCGAAAATTTTGCAAAAAAAAAATGAAAATTCCAAGGGCTTATATTCGCATGTGTGAAAAGACGGCGAAGACACATGTCTTGAGATTATTAATCCACGTGGAATGTCTATACTGACAATGATGACCCAATTATGAGGCCACATGGGCTGAGACATGTGCGCGAATCCGATATCGACGTGTGTCATTCTCGCACATGACAGATGTCAGATCAATCATTCTAGGTACGGCGCATTTATTTTGACCAATCACAATTTGACATGTGTTCCTTCGACACTCCTCCACACGTGCAATATTTTTTTTATAAATAGGTCTTTTTCGGCTCGGATTTTCACGCAAATTTACGATTGCTTTTTCGGATATCGATTTTAAGCGCGTCGCTTGCTCTCATTACCTTTCGTTGACTAATATGTGCTTGGATCCGATACTGCATCGTCCAGTATCGCATTCAAGCGCGCTTCGCATCCCTTTTCTTTTCTGCTCAGTGTTCTTGCGTTCGGATCCGAAACTCCAACTCCAAATATCTCTCTCGAGCACACGTTGCGTTGACGTGCTTGTCTGACCAACAGTTTGCGCCTGAGAGCAATATTTGAAACTTCAGTTCTGTTATTTTTGTTTAAAATGTCTAGTTTTGAATCCAATTTTCTTTCTTTTTTTAATGAATTTGGTATTACTGATAGGTTGGGCTATTTCGAATCCTTTTTTTCTCCTTTTTTTTTTCTACCTTCTATGATTGAGGGCCCTGGTGTGGAGGCATTTTCTGAGATGTATCTCAGATTTAAGTCCCTGCTCAGTACTTCGCTATTCAGATCTCAGAATAAGGACATGATTCATTATTAGAACCTGGTGGCACTCGACAAACATATCTATAAAGCTAAGCTTGATAGAATGTTTACCAAGTTACATAATGATTTCAAGTCTGTAGATGAGTGCCCAATTCATAATAAAAATTGTAGATTTGTCAATTTTCAATCTGATTTTATTTTTTTCTCTTTGTTAAATATTTCTGACGATTCAGAGGCTATGCTCTCCACTTCTAAAGCAGCTTCTTTTAGTGGTACAAAGTTTGAAAAGTCAAAGATTTAGATATAGATATTTTTTTTATTGATACGAGTGTTAATTTAGATGATTGCTCTGATTTTGATCCTGCTTGAAATACGGCTACTTTTATAGGCCCTAGATTACCCACTGTCTTTTCTCCTTCTGATAAATCTTTGATCACTTTGCCTACTTATAATATAGAAAATAATTCCTTTTTGACAATATCGGATATATCAGATCTTTTTTACTTCACTGCATTTTGGGCAAACAGCTTGATGAATTTTCGGATATAATTGATTTTGATGCTGATGATCTTCTCGCTGGTGTTGACTATGTACATAATGATAAGTTTTTTTCAGGGAAAGATTGCTTGAAAATGGTTGTGGAGGAAATGCACAACAAAGAAGATGATCTACCTTTTGGGGAGGAGTTTTTTAGAATCCAAAGTCAACTTTGTTTTCCACAGCCAAGTGTCTATTCACCAACAATATTGACATCGAAAGGTGGACATAATATTGATGGAGAGATTGTTTTTATTATCATTTCATGAAACAATTTTCCTTGATGATTTCGCAATTCGTCGAAGAGAGCAGAGATCTTCTGCTGGAGAATTTTCAAGAGATCATGCACTGGGGCACTATCTGAAGTCCTTCAAGAATAATGAGATAAGTGTTGCCCATGCAAAGTTTCATCAACATGGTGAAACTATGATTATGGAAATCAAGGCACTGTCTCATTTTCTTGGAGGACATAATTTCAATAAGGTACATAAAATAATTTTTGTAAAGAAAACATTTGCGTTAAAAGTTTAGGATATGGACCAGTGAATTCCATGCTCATATCATCTCATTTTGCAGTGTATGCTACTTACATTGATCTGAGTAAGCATAAAAACTATGAAGTATTGGATCCATACGAAAGAAGAAAATTGTTGTATGATTCTAAGTTGCAACTTTCATTGGAAAAAATATCGGAAGCAGATTAGATACTGCTGAATTGTACTTTGTAAATATTTTATTTAATATACAAAATTTTACTATGTGTTTATAGCCTACTGGCTTGTATAAATTTGCATGCTTTTTTAAAATTTTTTATAATCCATCAATTTTGTATTATGACAAATTTGGATTCTTTTGTAAAACCATTGGAAAAGTTGTAGTATATAGCTGTTTTTTGTGCTAGTCCCGCCATGTTGTGTACTTTTATGAAATGCCGCTCTTGCTTGCCAATGAGATTTTTCCATTCCTTGTGATGACCATATGCTAAGACTTCCACTATTTCTTGCAAAGAATGTCGAATGATGTCGTAATATGTGCTGCATGTCATAAAAACATAATCTAAATCAATACCAAAAGTATATAATTTAATTGCACATATTTGTCTATTATAGTGTAAAATCAAAGTCTTACCATGTAATGTGTTATATGATCAGCACCCCACGTGTTATATGATCAACACCCCATGCACTTTGAACTACATTCACAAATTCATTGGTTGTTTTCTGTATCATTTGAACATCAGTATTTAAAAATTTATCTTTTCTCAAGTATTTCACCATGTTGTCTAACTTTTTCCAAACTTCTACTTTGTGTATACGAGTAGAAGCTTCTTCTTCGAAATCTTGAGTTGCTGCAATAATTTTCCAAACCGTGTATTGAACCTTAGATTGTTTGCCAGAATAATTTGATAGAAATCTTCGAGCTTTAGATCCTCCAATGTTCGGCTTGTATGGAATATTTCCTGTTTTACCTGATAGCTTGTCATCTTTTCTTATTTTAACGTGGCCTTTATGTAAGCCTGCTTTGGACAACACATCCTCTAATCTAGAAATAGCTTCCTTCGCAGAGGCCTCTGGCTCGGAAATCTATGCAAACAAAATGTGAAGATATATTATTTTTTCTATAATACGCACCTCCGCATGCAATGTATAGATATGAACATTTCATAGAGGAATTGGTAGTATAGGTTTCCAATTAGGATCTTCTCGTTCTCTTGATATTCCTGTACTCCTTGTCATGTCTTTTGTTGTTTTCATGCAGTACAAACAAGGGTGTTTAGAGTTAGCGCCATGAGATACATTGAACATACATTTTAATGTCTTCAGATCTCCTACTAAATGCCATTCAATGTTGAAAGTGCCAATTCTAGGAATATTGAGTGGAACTCCCTCCATGTGATTTTTTATGGTGGCAGGATATGATGTTCTACTAAGTAGCCACGAGAGAATGTTATGGTCTTCTTTCAGCACCTATAAGAGAATACAAAAACGTGATTGGCTTCATAATATCAACACAAAGAAGATTTTAGATATGAAATTCATATTCAAATGATTATTCCTATTTATTATGCGAAGGAACTGCTATACCTGAAATGCTGCCAACCACCAGATATCATTTTCTGATTGAACACTGAAATTGAGGCCTTCTGAGTCTTCTGAATTCGAAAGTGCTCCATTCATGATTGTGAGATTGATTCTTTCCATTTTTTGTCCTTTTATAATTCAAACTCGTCTAACTTGAGAACAACTGTCAACTTGTTATTGACATTCTCATCTGTAATACGGTGAAAATTTATGATGAATGTTAATTAATGTCAATAATTTTTTTTTTTGAAATTGTTATATGCTAGACTTTCACCTTTCGAGCAATACACTTCATTGATATAAAATGAATTACCAACTGCTGTCTGCATACCATGGTTTAACATGTCTCTTTTTTTTAAAAGATGAAATGGTTGTGGCATTAAAAAGCTTTTTAATATTTACCTGTGCAAATGCCTCCTTTATCATCTTAAACATTGTTGCATATGCTTCCCTACTAATGGTAGAAAAGTCACATGCCCTCTGAAGCAATGTAGTGTCTAATATTTTTTCAACTTCATCCATAATGCTATCAGTAATTGAAGCCTTAATCTTTTTCATTTTGTTATTATTTAACATTGATTTCATAGATTTAGAAGTCAAGATAGAGCCTAGTGAGTTTCCAATTGAAATCTCATCGGCCAAATTGTCTTCACCAACCAATGTTGATCTGCATTGCAAACATAATGTTCATGAAAATGTCAGTAGAAATTAGGACACTCATAGTATTCACAGTAGTATATAATAAGCAAATCAACAGAAAGTTGAAATGAACAAATAACAAAATTAGTGATTATGAATGAATCAAAAAGTTCAAGCAATATTCAATACCAAATAAGCTATAACTTACTTGAATGCACGGATTCGTCTTTTTCTATGACCTTTGGATGATAGATCACATAGATGTTGATTTCACACATGTGGATTGTTCACAACATGTACTTGTGATCTCCTAAGATGTGTCGATGCACCAAGATCAAGACTAGATTGAGATTCAAGATCTATCTTTGATTCTATGGCAAAAACACACTACTACATGCATTCAATCACTTCCAACTCTCACTCACACGTGTGAGAAGTATTCAAAAATTATTCTAAGTAAAAACAAGCTGCTCTCCTCAGGTAGAGAGAGAAAAACCATCATGAGCTCTCGGGTAGAGAGAGAAAGCTAGAAATCCAATGACACTCAAAAACTACACAATCACCAAATCAATTAGATCCAAAAGAGGAGTACAATGATACTAGTAGATCCACGAGCTACCACTATGCTTAACTATGATCGGACCACATTTTCTCACCTCTTAATCCTATTGGACCATTGACCCATGCACCTCTTAATTCTATTGGACTATATTCAAGCAAACCTCAAATTCCTATTCGACCTCACATGGTTCCACCTCTAAATCCTATTGGACCTCTTAGAATTCATCAAACAAAAGCATTACACTTGTCTACACTCTAATTGGCACGACTATTTTGGCTCAATAGTGGCATTACAAGTGGAAATGCATAATTTGCCATCTATGCCAAATTTGTTCCTATCAACATCCTACACCTAGATGCTTGATATAAAAACATAAGACCCCTATATCTAACATAGATAATTTTTTTCAATTCTTCACAATAGATCCTTGTTTACCAATCTTTTCCTCTTGTTGCTTCAGACCTTTCTGTTGAGCACATCCATATCTTTAACAAGAGACAAATATGGTTGGCCTTCTCATCATATCCAAGGAAAATACACTTGATAGCTTTTGCATCTAATTTCCTTTGTTTCTCATCAGGAATATGAGCATAAGCATCACAACCAAATACTCTCAAATGAGAAATATTAGGTTTCTTTCCAGTAAAAGCTTCATGAGGTGTCTTATCTTCTAGAATTCTATAGGACACCGATTTAGGATGTGCATAGCTGTGCTACAAGCTTCTGACCAAAGGTGTTTGGCAGACCCTTGCTTTTGAACATCGCCTTGGCCATCTCAACAATAGATCTGTTCTTTCATTCTGGAACTCCGTTTTGATGTGGTGAATAAGGTGTTGTAGTCTGCCTCTTGATCCCTTGATATTTGCAGAAACCAATAAATTATGTCGAAAAATACTCACCACCTCCATCAGATCTCAAAGTCTTAGTGTAACAACCTGTTTGCTTTTCAACTAATGTCTTGAATTTTTTGAACTTAGCAAAAGCATCTGATTTCTTCTTATGAAATAAATCCAAATGCATCTGCTATAATCATCAATGAAGACAATAAAGTAATAGTAGCCACTTAGAGATTTAGTCTGCATGGGTCCACATATATCACTATGGACAAGATCTAGGATGCCACTGGCTCTCCTTGCTCCACTTTTGGGAAACCTCTCTCTGTGTTGTTTTCCAAAAATACAACCTTCATAGATTTTTCCTTCAAAAGATGTATCAGACTTTCCAATAACTAGGTTACCTCTTTTGAGAATCTATAAACTTTGAGCACTAATATGACCAAATCGTTGATGCCAAAGATCACTTCAATTAATAGTGCTTACCATAGCTTGAGCAAAAGATCTCACATTCAATTTGTAGAGTCGATTCCCGTTGACTCTAGCTCTTGTAGCAATCACTTTGTAGTGATTCTTGATGTCTTTTACAAGACATTTGTTGCTGTCAAGCTCAACCTTGAGTTGTTGATTAGTCATTGTCCCAACAGATAGCAGATTGTTAGCTAAGCTAGGTACATTTTGCACATTGCTTACCCGTTTTATTATCCTATTGGCTAACTTCACTGGTACCACTCCAAATCCTTTAACAGATAGTAATTGGCCATCGGCTTGTGTTGTACTATACCAACAGAGTTAATATAGATTTTATAGAAAATAATGTCGTTCCCACAGAGTACAACGTTAGAAAGTTATGTTTTTGGTACAATTTATGACAAGTGGTTTCGAGTGTTATTCTGGTTGTCGACAGACATTAAAAATTAACCAATATTACTTATGTTTGGGATGGGTAATATCAATAAATTTAGAACAACAATCTGGCATCTATCGAATCGAATGAAGCGCGCTCTACAGATGAGATGTTATCAGAGTAGTACAACAGTACTACACTCTGGCTGATTAAGGTGTCAACAAAGAATCGAGAATTGTTCGATATATTCGCGACTCTGCAGACAATTTATTAATCGCATTCACGAACTATTTGTTTCTAGACAAAAGTCCTCAACAACTAAAGCCCAAATTAATGGTTAAAGAACACGAAGAGTTTCAGAACATGTTAGAAACTTATGTCAATGCCAATCAGGAAAACAGATCAAAGACTCAATTCTTCATATAGGGACTTTAATCTCATATGTATACATACAGCTTATTCAATGATCGTGCTAAACTGTACCAAAGATAGTCGTTATTCGAGTGTCGAAAAGAAAGTATTCGCGACAGACGAATAAGATGGTTTTAAGACAGTTCTTTAGAGCACGCTTTACAGAAACACAACAAACGACTGTAATGCACTAGAGCGTCTATCTAATTAGAGAGTAATTCATGAAATGCGTTAGAGACTATTAGCAGACTCAAGATCACTCACACTCAACAGTGCGGAGAACAGAGATAAGAGAGAACAACTCACAGAACTCTATTCACTTCTTCAATCTCTTACATAAGCATAAACTCTTCTCTCTCAATGATCAAGACTGAAGTGTGAGATCTATATATGTTCTACGGGACGAACAAACACACCTCTTAAACAATAGGTGCGTCGCTCCCACGAAAGGGTCTAGTTAACAATTAGACTGAAAATACATTCAACTATACCATAGGAGGTATACTTAACTATGAGTTAAAGTTACTCTAGTTTAACATGTCTTTCGTATCTAGTCATTTTGTATGGACGACCTAGTAAAGGTGGTCCAAGGCAATGTCTTTTCCTTTTAAAGGTCTTGCCCTTAATTACAAGGCAAGTACTTACGAGATATATTCCCGAAAAATGACTTAGGCCTCTTCATGATTTATACTTAACCAGCTCATATCTTCATTTTCGAGTATATCATGCCATATTTATGTTGATATTCAATATTTAACATTTTCGTGGCATCACATATCCCCTTCCTCAAATGTGAAATGTCCTCGTGAACATATCATCTTCATATCGAGGATTATTCAAGAAACATTCTTGTTCGTCAGATTTTCGTTGAGGCAAAAAGATATTTCTTTGTGTATTTCGTCCTTTAGATATTTCTTCATCTTAGAGAATGTGAAGAATTGAAAAAGATTATCTATGTTAGATATAGGGGTCTTATGTTTTTACATCAAGCATCTAGGTGCAGGATGTTGATAGGAATAAATTTGGCATAGATGGCAAATTATGCATTTCCACTTGTAATGCCACTATTGAGCCAAAATAGAGTAAGAGGCTAAACTCGTGCCAATTAGAGTGTAGACAAGCGTAATGCTTTTGTTTGATGAATTCCAAGAGGTCCAATAGGATTTAGAGGTGGAACCATGTGAGGTCCAATAGGAAATTGAGGTGTACTTGGATATAGTCCAATAGAATTAAGAGGTGCATGGATCAATGGTCCAATAGGATCAAGAGGTGACAAAGTATGGTCCAATCATAGTTAAACATAGTGGTAGCTCGTGGATCTACTAGTATCATTGTACTCCGCATTTTGAAGCTAATTGATTTTGGAGATTGAGTGGATTTTGAATGTAAGTGATTTTCTAACTTTCTCTCTCTACCCGAGAGCTCTTGATGCATTTTCTCTCTCTACCCAAGGAGAGCAGCTTGTTTTTACTTAGATTACTTTTGGAACACTTCCCACACGTGTGAGTGAGAGTTGGAAGTGTTTGAATGCATGTAGTAGTGTGTTTTTGCCATAGGATCTAAGATTGATCTTGAATCTCAATCTAATCTTAATCTTGGTGCATCTACACACCTTAGGAGATCACAAGTACATGTTGTGGACAATCCACACGTGTGAATTTCAACATGGTATCAGAGCCTACCTAAGGTTACCATGCATTTTGATCCATCTAAGTGAAAAAATTTCATCAATCTTGAGCTAGGAATTGTCAAGGCCCATTTTCCTGGCTATCTTGTTCTATTCTGGATCAAAAGAGATCAAAAGGACATTGATTGGGTCTGACCTGGTACTGTACGGAATCAGGTGCTCAGACACATGTGAGGAACATCCAATTTCAGTTTGGAAGTTCTCTCTCATGCTTGATCCATTTATCTTGCTTGATAGCTTGTTTTGAAGCTATTTTTGTCTAGTTTTTTATGCAATCAGTTTCATTCCATTTGGTGCGAAAATGAATTTAAAATTTCCTATGGAAATGTGTTCCATTTCCTGTCAAATCAATGCATCGATAATGAGCAATTACTATGCCAAGGTAGTTTCTGCATATATCAAATCTTAGTTTTCCCTGAACTTTTTGATAGACCCAAAGGAGTTAACATAACAAATAACTGGAACTTGAATTGCAAAGTCTTTTGTACACAAACCATCCGCACAGTACCTATTCTACTTTTCTGAATATGAAATAGGAGATTCGAATCTTTGATGCTAAAGAATTGTTAAACTTCATAGAACCTTCATGTTGACATGTATCAGGATGTTCTCTTTCTTTCGCTTAGCTGGTGCTATGAAACAAAAAAAAATTAGTGAATTTGTTCAGAAATTCTCAGTTGGTTTTGCCCCCACCCTTTAAGATAATCAAGAAGTGTACCATCATCTTAGCATGTCAGTTCCAGAGTTTAAGTCAAGTTGCCCACCCTCCCCCCATTTATCCTCCTGCATAAGTTTTTTTTCTTTTTTTGGGTCCAAAATCATTGAGAAACACGTTTTTGGGAACGTTTTTTTTTTTTCAGAAACACGTTTTTATGCAACTATGATATATATATATATATATATATATATATATATATATATTCGTACAAATGAAAAAGGTGTTTACAAAATGGTGTCACATGCCCTAATATAGACAAGGCTACGGTTAGGATTTGATGGACCCAAAAACATGTGGCATAGCAACTTGAGTTGCGCAAAAAACTTTTAATTAAATCCATTTTGAATTACTTGGGTGCCTTTTTACACTTGGGCCCATTGAGAGGTATTCTACCATTATATCTTGCAACTTTGGCTTGCGAGTACATTGCACCCTTTAAGGGGGTGTCTAACTGTATAGCACTGGTAGTTCTAATTACTTTGTCGACTTTCTTCTAATAGCTCATTCCCAATAGATATAATTTTTGGATCTACCGCCGATGCTCTCTATAGTTTTGGGGTAGTAATTCCGCATTTAGATATTTTCATACAATTTGCGAAAGCCGAAAATCCATTAGAAGCGTTTGTGGGAATCTGATAACAATCTTCTCATTGGTCTTTCAACAAAGATTTACATTCTTTGAATCCTATTCACTCGAGATTCATACTTTTACTACAACACTCCACACAATTTTCATTCCACATTTTACACATTTAATTACACTATTTTGTATGATCACATTGAAGCAAAACTCAATTCCATATATCATTCCTACCTTCAAAGCATTTGAGAAAAACAAAACAAAAGGAATAGGAATATGCATGAACATCTACCAACAATGAGCTTTTCCACTACATTCTATCACTAATTCTATTTTCAACATTGGTGTCACATTCTCACTAACAGTATCTACATTCTATTCAATCTTACTAACGCTACTTTAACTCTATTAATAATACTAAACACTATTCTTCAATTTAATTGACACCACTTTAACATTAGTAAAATAATATAAAACTACTCAAAAGTTATGTGCGCTCTTGTACTCTTTCATGTCTCAAGCACAAGCATTACATCACATCACATTTATCAAATCATCACCCATGATCATCTTTGACCATAGCAAAGATCTACTAAAAGTACATTAATTTTTGGTTGTTTTCCGTTAGAAGTCACTTTAAAAAATTCTTCAAATTTTGTTCGAATAAGATCAATTCCATAATGTTCGGTCAACATTCGAATCTTCGAAACATCATTGGAATATCCTTCAACAATCATCTGAATTTTGTTCGAAATGTTTCAAATTTCATAATGTACGGATCTTTGTTGGATCTCGAGTATTGTGCAAATTTCATGTTATTCTACAAACTATTCGAATATTTCTATAGCCTATAACAAACACAATGTAATTCTGTAGGACTGTGAAAAATTGAAAATACGGTACAAATATAAAAGGAAGGGTTTTATAGATGATTATTAATATAGAGTTCAATATGCTTCATACAAGTATTTAGACTTCAATATTCTAGATGCGTGTGCTCATGTAATTTTAATGGACTATGAAAATTTTTGTTGGTTTTAACTTTTTGACATGTCATAGCTTGCTAATTTTTTTAGCTACAATTCATGTTAATATCTGTTGGTTTTTAATTTTGTTGTTAAATTTGAGTAGCTATATCTAGCCCAACAACAATAAGGAGAAATTACTTATGCCATTCGGGTGCTCGTAGAATGGGTGCTTTAGTAAGTGCATTTTCAAATTAGTGGATGTCTTTTTATGTTTTCTTTTTCACTCAGATAAGTGGTTTTAGCAAGCAACCTCCTCTACCACACCCTAATTAAATTTACTCCATGTTCAAGTAGAACTTTTTGCGTAGCTAAGGAGGTGAGATAAATTTGAAATATCATATCTCCATGGGAAATTCTAGTAGTACCTGGCCTATAATTGGATAATTGAATGACGTATTTGTTTGATGGGATTCAATTGTACTCCTTTTTGCAAGTCCCTATCCACAAAATGTTTTCCATAGGAATTTTTTTTTTAAGGATTTGCATCCCTAATGAGGAGAAAAAAATCACAGCCTTTGTACTTACCGATATAGGAGATCATCCATGCTACTACTTAATGACTCCTCACTCTCCTAGTCAGTATCATGAACAAAGGCCCTTTCATTATGGGGTAATTTAAGTATGCATGCACTACCACTCATTTTTTTCTCTTCCAAAGAGTGAATGCTTGAGGTTTTATGAATAAAAAATCTATCATGAAACTCTAGAACCCTTTGAGGAGCATCTTGGACAAGTTTTATCAATCTAGTACACGTGCAACATCACCGGAGAATCAACTAATTTTTCCATTTTACCAACTAAGCTAACAACTAGATCATTTACCATTCTTTGGATTTTTATTCTAAAGTTTTCCATGCAAGCACTTTGGTTTGAGGTCACTATTTTGAAGTCATATTTTTTCCATGCTAGCACTCGGGTTTGAGATTCAGTCAACATTGACAACAATAGCTCCTACATCCACAATCATACATGTGTAAGCTAACATAAAATCGGTTTCCTTTTCCTATAAAGTTAAACAAAAATCGGTGCAAAGTTTACGTGTAGGTGCACATTCTCATGGGTTTGAGGGCGGAAGCGTAACGATACGACCCTTGGTCATGGGTCAAAAAAGTCAAAACAAAAACAACCCTACCCTTTAGGAAGTGCAAAAAATCAACTTTTTCATGGCTTTTTCTATTTTCTAAGTATCAAAGGAAGCTATTGGGTTGGTTTATGACCATAAAGCCGTTTAGGAGGCAAAAGCCCAAGTAAGACAATCATGGCCTAAAAATTCAAGTATAAAGGACAGCCTCGAGGCCAAGCTTTATGCCATACATACATTCTAGCAGTAGCAGCGGTCTCCAAATCCTTTTGCTTTCTCTTTTTCTTTTTCAGAATCGTATCCTTAGACTATGATCCATGCAAAGCCTGCATGCATTTAGTTCTGCAAAGCTCATTGAACTCATCTCAGTAGCATCAATCGTCAGAAATTAGATGCGAACCATCGTTACGATTGCGGTGTGAAGAATTGAAAAAGATTATCTATGTTAGATATAGGGGTCTTATGTTTTTTACATCAAGCATCTAGGTGTAGGATGTTGAAATCATTTGCTATGCTACTTTCTGGAAACTACCTAATTTTTCAAAAAGAAGAGGAAGCAATGTTCGCTAGAAGGTGACGTATCGTATTGGATGATTTTCCCTGCCAGTTTATTTGCGTACTGCAATATGGCAAAATCTTGTATTTCAAGGTAGATGTTTATGTCATGTATAGACGCTCTTACTTTAATTTGATCATTGTAACCGTACTTTAGATGGCCATGGTTGCTGCTTGAGTAAGCTCTTTATCGCTTTCGCTGTTGGTTTAAACTTTATTACCTTCCTTCCAAATTTTAGAAAGACTAGAATGGTAAGCTAGGACCACAAATTTTATTTGGCTAGGCATTCCTAGGATAGTTGGGATACGCGTATTAAATGCAGGAATAGAAATATCCACCCGATTGCGCTGACAGTTCTCAACAGGACAGATCTAAGTCTCAAAACTACAAGGCCTGCCATTTTTCCTGTGTACGAATCAGAAAGAATCATGTCCTGTATAAGTAGCATGATCCCAGGGTGAATTCGATAGTTTGGGTTAGATGAGGTGCCTGAAAAAGTTGGAGGTGAGGGTTTAAAGGCCAATGTTTTTGTATGGATAAGCATCAAAGTGTAAACAGGTTCTTAGGCAGCTTTAAAACATTCAGAGAACTTGCATAAAATAGCCTTGTAAGTCGTGAGTCCATCTCCGCTGTAAGTTTTAACAAATTTCAGCCTGGCAGCTAGCTCTATTTCAAAACACTACCTAGTGAGAGCTTGTAGTGAGTTAAGAGAACTGTAATACTTGGTAAATTGCATCCATCAAATGTCTTTTCTAAAGCCAACCTGTCGGTGTGCGACTATTCATTGTTGAAAAATAAAATTCAATTTTATTTGGATTGATCAATGAAATAATTGAGCATGCATTAGAATCAATACGATCTGTCACGGAAACAAAAATAGAGTTTGAATACGCATACACTATAACAGACGATTAAGCCCTTGTCTTGCCCTTCATGAAAACACATGCACATAGTGATTACATCTTGTGATGTAGAGTTCATGTTATCACATCACTATCATATTGTTATCTTGTGATACAGAATCCATCTAGTCGCCTCATGCTCTTATTGAGAAGTTGTTCAAACTTCAGCACGCGGAACTCGGAAGCTCAAACCCACCTCCAGTTAAGTAGGGGGTTGCAAGAGAAATGGATGTACCTGAATTGCATGATTTGTTAGAGCTTAAGGAGCACATTCTGCAGCTGCCTTTGTGCTTGCAAGAGGAAATCTACGACCGTCTCAAAAATTATTGTTACTCATGGGACCTTGATGAAGCGAAAGCAGAAGCAACAATAAGTCCAATGGATTATGGAGCAGCATGCAACCAGTACCAACGTAGTGTGCTTGCATTTTTCATTGCCTTGGGATTGGTGAAAAGATTGAAGGTAGAAATGACATATAGCTCATCACATTGATACTATGGACATAGGGTGGATGTGGAATGGGCTGTGGATGAACAAGATACACTTATGGTCCGTGCCACCCTTCCAACAAAACATATTTGTTGGATTTCAATCTCCAAACCATGCAAACAAGTCCCTCTCAAGTACTTGTCTTCTTGTAGGAATTCGGACAAATACGGCTGCATAAACACGTGATTATGTATACTCATCGCCTGCACATCGTTACACATATGTCATCTATGTATAGACATGTGATTTTTACTTTTTGCTTGTGCGGGTTGAGGTTGATTCTAGAGCTAATTAAAAAGATGATGTTATTTTGTATAAAGGTAATGATTCCAAGACATTTTGGCATAAATTCCATGTAAATGAGCACATCAGTACTCCTCTCTTTGAAACATGTTACTATCCCAGTGAATGTTTTCTAAATTAGAATCATGATGATCATCTTACCTTATACATGAGCATGTCTCATTTATTCATACATACTATATCTTGTTGAACTACTGAGCTAATAAGAACAACTCACATACATAAACTTTACCATTAAGTGACCACACAAAACTTATGTTGACATTCAAATCAACGTATTATCATGCATGACAATTGCTTCCTTAAATGAATCCAAATAAATATGATTCTAAGGAGCATTAACATATTACCAATTTAGTGTCAAGAGCTTGTCATGAATTCCAATGTGAATTCTCCAAGACAGTTTGATTTAGCATCCATTTAGGAAAAAATTTGATAAAAAAAGTTTCATCGTTATGATAAGGTTTCAATGTATATTTACTATATGATGATATATTTTACTACCCTCATGTAGCATTTTAATCAAGTGTGTCAAATGACTTCCTTAATCCCAGCTTGAATGGCATGTCAACAACCAGTGGTAGATGATGAAATATGTTATAATAGATCTAATTTTGAGTAAAGACTTGATCGCCACTTGCTTTCTCATAATAGTAAAATCTTAATGTATTGCTTGCTAGATGAACCATAATAGTGTTGGAGGTGTGATTAATTAAGGGCCGTCTTCCAATCTTCCCCATGCCTCGTCTTATTGATTGGTAGTTATTTTGGATGATTTTTGTACAACACTTTTCTCAACAAGTTTGTACCATAATCACAAGTTTTTAAATTCAGGCCACATATGTAGCATGCTCATGCTCTGTATCCAGATGATGTAGAATCTATATTCATTACTATATTGAAACTTTAAAATATATTTATGAGATGTAACTAAGACTTAATCATTATAATTAACATTCCAATAATATTGAACACTCCCTCAAACCACAATAATCATGCATCGTCCACATTAGAAGTCCTCGAAGAGTGAAACTTATCTTATGCATAGGGCTTGAGATGTCATATGGATTGACACAATTCCAAAGCATGGACAATTATCTAATAAGTGGTTCTACGTAAACATCCATGTCAATCAAAAGAAAAAACAGTCTAATTTTATTGGAAAATTTGTAATAATAGGAATTACATAACTGATTTCATTTTTAGTAAAATCCTATGGTGAATTATATTCAAAAGATCAGACTAGTATGGTTTCACATACTAGTAAATGATTTTTGATATCAGATATTCACCCAGGTACAGGACAGAAATGAAATTCATGTTTTGGACTTTTTCCTACAGTAAGTAATTTTTAAACATTTACTAATGTCATTACGTCTTCTTGATACCTTAGCTGAAATAGATTTTCAAGGAACTAAAAATTCTAAGGAGGGAAGAAGAGTGGACATCAGAGGTAGTAAGTGTGATCGGGAAATGTATTTCACAGTTAGGATTTTGGTAATCCCTGTAAATAATTGCTTAACACGTTATTAATTTCTAGGATAGAATTCATTCGATTAAATTCATAACTGATATCTTTGTAACTATTGAGTTATCCACAGTTTTGGATGTTAATTGTGATGTTAGAAGTGGAATCTGATATGTGGATTACATTGGATCTGTTAGTTGACAGAAGCTTGTCCCTAGATTTGATGCATCAATATAAGATTATGAGCTTGTCAATAACCAGAAAGGTTCAGAGTGTAATAGTGAACCATGTTAATTCTTCTGTTTAAGTCACATAATCAAATGTGGATTTGTGGTATCCATCTGATAGGCATGCCAGTCATCCAAATAAATGGATTCTCCAGTGTTTGGGAACAAGAGATAATATCCTATATGGATTATAGGATAGCTAGATGATCAGTGGAATATCGGATAAGGCGGTTAAGGGTTTTCTTGAAGGAAAAGTTGATGGTATGGGACATCAGTAATTTTTTAAAGGAAATTCCAGGACTATAAAGATCTTATGATCAATGGTGTGTTTTAGTAGCTAGTCGCGATATGAGAAAAAAGAAAACCATTTGATCAAATGTGGGGTATTTTGGAAAATTTTGAGGTTTATTCTAGATTCCAATGTGGTATCTCAATATTTACAAAATCAGAGGCCCTCAAATCTATTTCTTGCTTTCTTAATTAATCCTTTACTTTTTAATAATTTCTTATAAGACATCAGACTGTTTATATGATTCTTTTTAGCATGAAGTTATTCTTCTGAAAGACTGTTATGTCATATAAATGAATATTTGTGGGAATGGACTTGGAATTTGGATAAATTCTAAGGTTAAAGTGTTTCAATTTCTTAAACCTAGAATATCATTGTTGCATAAATGGATTTCGATGGAATAGTAGCTTCTATCACTCAGATTGAAAATATTTGAAGAAGAAGTCCTCTTTGTAATGAAGTGAATCCCTTAGTGTACTCAAAGTTGAGATTTTATCATTCTATATCTTAATGATTCTCCTAAAGATTCTAATAGAATGAATTATCATATCTTAGAATCTGGATTCTAAGGATATTTGTACTTGAAAGCTTATGAATTACTTGTCAGAGTTGTGGATAATTTCAGACTGTAATTATAATTATTTTATGATTTCTTTAGCTTTAATCTCTTAAGTTAGGTTATTTCACCCAATGTTTCATGTAAGTGTTTTACATGAAGGTGATGTTACTAACTTGTGGTGAATGTAACCAGATGGAAAATTTATTGCTTAGTGTACTTTTCAAACCTAAGTTGTACTCCAGTGCAGAGATTATCTCTGAGTACTTGTCTATTGTGAAAGTTAGACTAAGGATAATAATTTTCTAGCTGGACATTGAAAAGTTAAAATAACTACTCATGTTATTCTTTCTTGTTTATAGAGCTTCCAAGGATAGAAGCAGTTTAAGGAGGAAAGAATGTTATCTCCATGGCCAATAAGTAGAATTCAATATACTCCTAGCCTTGGATACACGGTACTCCAGTAAATCAAGTTGTTAGTAATGCCATGTCATACTGGATGTGACCCAAAAGTAACTAATATCCTTGTGAGGCCCAGAACACACTAAATGGAGTTTAGACAAGGTATGAGACAGTGTATGCATGTGTAGAGTTATCAATAACAATTCTATGAATAGTTGGTCCATGCTTAGGACTCTATTTTAGGTGAATCTATGTATAGGAAACTTAGGGCTATGCATGGCTATGTGCCTAGGTTGCTTTTCGCTCTATATATTGAGGCCAAACTCGCCCTACTCCTCATTGTGGTCATCGATTTTTTGCCAAGGTTTCACTCTACCTTCATGCTTCTTATTCCTTGGCTTGGGGGTGAAGCTTCTAGAGTTGATTGGTTGCTTCTACTTGGTTGGGTGGTTGCTCCATAGTGTTTTCCATTGTGTTTTGTCTTGTAAGCAGGATCTTAGGGAGCTTCCCTTATAAGGTGGATCACCTCAAAGGAGATCATATGGAGTGAAATACATTCGAAACAACAAGAAATGATTGAAACTATGTGCTTGCTAGAAAGAGATTTTCCAACTTCTTTCATGGATATACAAGTTCATGTACTTGTGCATTTGGTTGATGAAATTTACATTGCCCGGCCAGTGCACACTAGATGGATGTGCTACCTTGAGCGTTTTATGAAAGTTCTAAAAGATTATGTGAGACAAAAGACAAGGCCAAAAGGTAGCATCTTAGAAGGTTGGCTTGTTCACACCACATAATATTTCTCACAAATGCACTCTAGCGCACCAAAGTTATGGTGTGCTTAAGAGGACGAGAGCATTAAAGGTGAATTACCTTAAGGAAAAGGAGTCGTAAGAAAAATGTCTACATCGTTTGGCATGTTCATTTTATACAACTGTGGAAGAATGGACAAGTGGATTTTGAAGTACGAAAAAGCCAAAGGAGAGAAGTGTGGCCTTGAGACGAAACATGAGAAGGAACAAGACGGTGATTCACCATTTATATGAGAATGACGAGCCATTAGAGCAATTATCTTCTTGATGCACATGTGAATGGATCTATGATACTCTCGAAAAAGCAACGGAAAATGGTGAATATGTGACAGGACAAGAGTGGGAATTCGCTCGCAATTGTTCATGGCAGGTAAGTAATGTTTTAATTTGAAAAGGATAATATAAATTTGTTTATTATATTTCTTCTAGTTCAAAATCCTAAACCCTAAAATGTTCAAGATATGTTGTGCCAGTACTAAACATACAATGCCATGTGGGCATACGGATATCACTTTCGTGTTGAGGCCATTTACACCAAAAGACACACATTTGATTGCAGCATAATGGCAAACTTTCAACAGGAGAGTTGATCTAGTGCAAACAACACAAACATCATTTCAGGTGACCTACACTATGTCAGCACACTTCAACATATTTATGAGGTCGACTATGGAAGTAATGGAAAATACTTGATATTTGATGTGAAATGGTTCAAAGTTAACTATTGTGAAAACAATGCTACCATTTGAAAGGATGTGTCCGGATTCTTTGCAATCGACTCAACAAAAGTAATACCTATGAATTCATACGACACGTTCGTGTGCAAACCAACACGAATGATAAAGCGTCAAATTACATGACCAAGGCCTGCCCAAATTGTGGTATCCAGTCGTACCAACACCTGTGCCACCTGTAGATCTGCTGCTACACCACTGGTCACCAAATCAGGTCTCCAACCATGGCTCGCACCTGTAACCAAGATGCGCTCACGTCCAAGCATATCACATAGATGTCCTCATCCATCATCCAAGATCAACCATCTCGAACCAATGAGTGCTCCAAGTCTCATTCCTGATGTATCTCCCAAACAAAGTTATGCTTCAAGCCGCTTTGCCCTGACATCTTGTCCAATAAGCCCTGAAAGTTGATCCCCATCCATTCTCCATGCTCCAAGCACAAGAGTCTACCAAGTACTCAATGAATGAATGTACACAAACCTCACCATAGGCTATACCTGAGTAGCTCACCCACCTCACAGAGATACTGATGATGATTTGTCTGTCCTACATCCCATGTAGGTTCAACTTTCCATGCTTGACATTGCCAACTCTGATTTGACTAGTATATAGGCCTCCCACCAAGGAGCCTATCTCCCCACAACATCCATCATAGCGTCCAAGCCAAAGCAAATGCAAACTAGGTCCACTATCATGATGAATAACTCACCCATGATCCATAGCATATTAGGTAGGATAGCTCCAGAACCCTGTACCCTGTACCATCTGATTATTAAGTATCCATTACCCACCGATAGCTCCCCAAGAATCTGTCCAATAGACTCCAACTGGACTAACCAAACGCTGCATCCTGCTTACCAAATAATGATGGATAACAACAACATGTGATGCCAACCTGGAGAGTACTATGCATATAACCATGCAGCTCACCTGATTACTCGCCAAAGTATCAGCTATCACTCCCTGAGCAACCATCTCCATCCATGCTGGATCCACATCAGCCCGTAATGCACTCCATGCCCTCAGGATATATACCACCTCTAGGTACACTCCATGCCACCTACCTCCAAGTAGGCATGACCCATCTCTAGGTCACCACATGATGCACCAGCTGAAGAACATCGTCCATACATCAAAGGACATATCATATCTGAGCAATTGTAGCATCTCCCTGAGTGCCACCCCAATGGACTCATCATCCACATATTATGCTCACCTGATGTCTCCGATCCTGGTCACCATCCTACTAGACAAGCCGAACTCCAAAGCATCACCTGCTCCACCTGGCTTCTAGCATCTGCTCGCTCTCCTTGGCTATGTGCCACCTGACACCATGCCACCACAAGCATATCCCTGAGCCACTGCTCATGGGATCCAGAGACTACTGTCTCTTTGATCGTACTGAGGTATATGGCTCTGAGTGACTTCCTCTAGGCTTATCCCTGATCTCACCACCTGAGAATCTGCACCATGGAAATTCCAACACCTATGCTAAGCCTAGACTCCTGCAAATACAACCAAATGCATGAAAGCTATAGGTAGCCTATCCACGCCCGTGATGGTAGATGCCTCCCCATCGATGCAAATGCCAATGACTGATCCCCTCATTAGAGGAGTTCTCAATATCAAAAAGACCCTTTAAGGAATGCCATGTAGGATATACAAAAATATCAAAATAAATAAAACAATATTGCTTATTTGCTTGCCCACACGACTCCCAAGGCCTCTCCAGTTCCCAATGATCTAACCACAGTGTCTATAGTCACAGTTAAGAACTGTTGACAGTTCGTAGTATAACTTGACTAAATTCAAAAATATTCCCTCCATTGGTTACTAAAAGGGCAATATTTTCACTGGATCTAGAATATGACCGCCATCCCCAAATTCGAATCAGGAAAAATTGCAAAATGTTTACATATGCATTCCTTCCACAAGAATGGAAATATGAGCGGCATTTCCAAATTTGAATCAAGCATACAAGCATGGAGATTGGATTGATTGTACATAGTATATAATATAATCAAAGATGAGTATTTTGTTTTGCTTCATAGAATCTGGTCATAGTACTTTGATGCAACTGATTACTCTATTATTTTTTTGATGATGACATTATATCATCTACATGTGGATATCCCTATTGATTGGGCACCTTTGCAGAGAAGAGGAGGCAAAGGAGTTCAAATATCTGCTGAAGATCGTTCTCGTTACAGGGCAGAAGGAAAGAAAAACGTGGATTTGTGGACATATGAAACATTATATCCACAAGATCCAAGCACTTTGACACATCCCACATTCTCTTCAATAACTCATTTAGTTACATGGATATGCAATGGGCATAGTGGATTACTAGGATATTGTGAAAAATTGAAAAACCATGGAAAACAACTTTATATGAATAAAGTTCACTTTTTAGAAGGTGAGTTAATTCGGATATCCTCTTATTGTCAGAATAGAGATTGTCATATCCAAAAGACGTTAGAAGAAAATGAACAACTTAAAAAAATAATGAATCATTACAGAAGATAGCAATCAATATCAAATCAGAACTAGAGCAAATGCAATCAGTCTTACAGTCTATTCGTATTGAAAACTTACAATTACTGAAGGATGTGGATTTGGTAAAGAAGAAGGCTAAAAGTAAGAAGCGAAAGCGACAAAGTTGCAAAGATATTCAAACGCTTTCAAAAGGAGGTTATCGGGTAAGGCTTCTAGTATTCAACACTCAGTCTGGACAGACATTAATGCTGCCACTCAGGACTTCGAGAAAGATGGCAAAACCAAAGTACTAAAAGTTGATGTATGGAAAAAGCTTGATAGTATGATTGCTATTTTAAGAAGAAAAAAAAATACTCTGATATTGATAAGAAAGCTGTCCAAAGGACTTGTGTCAAGTTTGTTAATGCAATATCAAAAGCATGGGGAGAAGATCACATCCCTCATTACATGGTTAGTATAAATTTTTCAAAATGCTTTCAAATTTTCATATATATTTAGATCTAAACATAAGACCAACATTATGATTTTGACATATGCAGCACATACTAAGAGATTATACAACATTTTTTGCAAATACATATGGAAGCTTGAGTGTATGGTCATCACAAGGGATGGAGAAGTCACACTAGCAAGCACGAGCAGCATTTCATCGAAATACACAACATGGAGGAACCAATGAAAAATGAAACTCTATTTGTCAATTGTTTCAGTGGTTCTACCGCAGAGTTCAGATTTGACATATAACAAAGTCCACACAATACAACAAGTTTAGAAAAGCATGCAAGTTCATACTAGAAGAGAAAATTAGATGATTGCTGAGTAGAAGATCATCATGACATGTTCAAAATTGCTTTACATATTCATTGAACAAGAGAGGAGCAATACCCAATGTAAATGTATTGATTGTATTATACAAAGTGTCAACTATTCATCATCAGATCTTGTATTAGATTCTATGGTAGTATTGTCATGAAGAAATTCTCTACTAGCGTATGCATCTAATAGATGTGCATTATCCTTACTTCCACTAAGCTCAATATAAGTGGAATACAATGAATAATAAGAGCTCCTTAAAGGAACATTCCCATCAGTAAAGTCTAAAATGTTCAAAACATAAGATCTTTTGACAAAAATGATCTTATTTATCTTAACAAATTTATGTCCTCCTAGATAAAATGATAAAGCTTTAATTGCCATTATAAGACTCTCCCCGACTGGGCTCCTTGGAATGAGCAATACAGATCTCACTCTTCAAGAAATGCTGAAGATAGTGGCCCAGTCCACTGTCCCTCTGGAACGAGGATGCATGTTGTCTGAAACCACCTCATCTCGCAGCAAAATCATCTATTATGAGAGCATCCTACAATAGGAAATATGTTAGCAAAAACACATTCAGTGATTGAAAACATTCAAATACAAGGAAGATCAAACACTTACACATTCTTCATCATCAGCAACAACCAGATCAGGATGATCAATATAATGACCACGTACTGAATTGGAATCATCAGTGAAATGCATTAATGATGGACAAGGGAAGTCCATCTGGGATTGAAATGTCGTGAATTCTTCATCGGATGGTCTGCCTCGCCCATTCTCAGCTATATTTGATAAAGTCTTATTCAAGCATTCTTCACCGGTCATAAGACCCTCCTCATCATCAAAATCAATACCAGCAACAAGGTCATCTGTATCAAAATCTACAAAGTCGGAGAATTCGAAAATTGTGCTGGATAATAAACATAGAACCTCGTCCTCACGATAGTAAAAAAATTTACATAAATCAGCTGTACTAAAATATACATCGTCATTAATATAATATACAAGCAAATTGAAAAGACATTTCGAATCCTCCATAGATTTGGATTCATCATCAGATGTATTTTGTCCAATGAAAGAATCCCGGAGAACATCAGTATTTAAATCAACGAAGTCACTTTCTTTATCAGGAGTGTCGATAAGAAAATGACTGATATCCTTAATGGTTGACTGAACAGAGGAGAGTGCAAAAGGAGGGTCAGCAACAAGAACTTCATCATCATCTGGGATCTGAAATAAAAGAAAAAGTACGAAACCACTCTGATATTCAACCAATCGACATTTCTTGTTGCAGTACGGACACATAGAACTACTTTTGAAAAGATCAAACAATTTGGTGAACATTCTATCCAGTCTATGTTTAAAAGTTGAGAAGAAATGAACAATATCAGTATAATGCATGTGTTGAATTTCACACGTGTGGATTGTCCACAACATGTACTTGTGATCTCCTAAGGTGTGTAGATGCACCAAGATCAAGACTAGATTGAGATTCAAGATCAATCTTAGATCCTATGGCAAAAAGACACTACTACATGCATTCAATCACTTCCAACTCTAACTCACACGTGTGAGAAGTATTCAAAAAATAATCTAAGTAAAAACAAGCTGCTCTCCTTGGGTAGAGAGAGAAAAAACATCATGAGCTCTCGGGTAGAGAGAGAAAGCTAGAAATCCAATAACTCACAAAATCCATGAAATCACAAAATCAATTGGATCCAAAATGAGGAGAACAATGATACTAGTAGATCCACGAGCTACCACTATGCTTAACTATGATTGGACCATATTTTGTCACCTCTTGATCCTATTGGATCATTGAACCATACACTTCTTAATTCTATTGGACTATATTCAAGCACACCTCAATTTCCTATTGGACCTCGCAAGGTTCCACCTCTAAATCCTATTGGACCTTTTGGAATTCATCAAACAAAAGCTTTACACTTGTATACACTCTAATTGGCACGTGTTTAGCCTCTTACTCTATTTTGGCTCAATAGTGGCATTACAAGTGGAAGTGCATAATTTGCCATCTATGCCAAATTTATTCCTATCAACATCCTACACCTAGATGCTCGATGTAAAAAACATAAGACCCCTATATCTAACATAGATAATCTTTTTCAATTCTTCACACTCCTAAAAAATTATCTATGAATATTTGAGCATTGATCTTGATATAACTCCAAGATTAGATCTATGCTTGATGAAAGCACTTTTTCTCAAAGGCTTGGTGAGTAGATCGGCAATACAAGAGGACGAGTTGACATGCTCCAAATAGATTTCACCTCCAATAAGCTTTTCTCTCACAAAATGGTGTGCCACTTCTATGTGCTTGCTTCTTGCATGAAATATGGGATTATTGGCAAGAGCTTGGGCCGAGATGTTATCACACTTGATCATTGGTAGATCATCCTCCTTGATGCACTTTAGCTCCATTAATAACCTCTTGATCCAAAGCACTTCTTTGGTAGTTGTAGTGAGTGCTTTGTAATCGGCCTCACATGAAGAGAGAGATATAATATCTTGCTTTTTGGAAAGCCAAGATATTAGATTGCCTCCAAGAAAGATAGTGTATGCACTAATAGACTTTCGATCCATCTTGTCACTTGCAAAGTCCGAATCCGAGTAGCCAATAATGAATAGATCTTCACTTTTATAGAGTAGACCATAATCACAAGATGAAGATACATATCTTAGAATCTTCTTGGCCATCTTCCAATGATGGATCTTAGGTTCTTGCATAAATTGACTCAATTTGTGCACACAAAAACTAAGATCGGGCCTAGTAATGGTAAGCCAAATCAAGGAGCCTACAAGACTCCTAAAAAGTGTGATGTCCTCAAAGGATCTTTCATCACCTTTATTAGGATCTTTTACAATTTGCTCCATTGGAGTATCTATGCTCTTAGAATTTTCCACATGGAATTTTTTCAACATAGAGTGAGCATATCTAGATTGACATATAAAGACATGATTTTCATAAAAATCAATTTATAGGCCTAGGATGTAATGTATCTCTCCTAGATCTTGCATTTTAAACTCACATCCAAGTGCTAGCTTGGTTTCATCGACTAGCTTGATACAACTTCCACAAAGAATAATGTCATCAACATAAATCAGAAGAATGACAATATTGCTATCAACAAACTTTAGATACATGGAAGGATCATAGTCACCAAGAGTAAATCCTAGTGAGATAAGAAAAGAGTTAAGTCTTGAATACCATGATCTTGGTGCTTGCTTGAGTCCATAAAGACTTTTGAAAAGCAAGCACACTTTGGACTCATCCTTGATGAATCCTTGAGGTTGTTCCATATAGATCTCCTCCTCAAGATAACCATTTAGAAAAGCATTGGATACATCTAATTGGAACACCTTCCACTTGAAAAAACAAGCAAGAGAAATAAGAATTCTTATTGTCACCATCTTTGCAA